>JAAIIK010000123.1:436640-446941 GCA_014706435.1 Silurus glanis
TATTTTTTACTACAATTATGTCCCTTCTCTTTCAGCTCTACAAAGAGATTGAAGTTTGTAGCAAAACTACCAAAGTTATCCAGTTTGACAGAAATGAATCCTGTGCCATTGGCTATGGTATGGACTTTTATTCACACTAATGTCTCAATAATACAATAATTGTATTATTAAATGTAATGCATCACACATTATTTATCAACTAAAATCGATTTCTATTTGTTTTTTCTCCTCCATAGGGTTTTCTGTAGTTGTGGTGGATGAGGATGGTACACAGCAGCTACATATTACAAATGTAAAGGCATCAGGCATGGCTTTCACTAAAGGTGAGAAGATCGAATCTAGATGCCATTATTTTAATTTGGCATCTGATGTAAGAGTTCTGTACACTATGAGATAAAACCTTGATGCTGGACTTTTAGTAGACTTTTAGATGATTTCTTGCCTAGTAAGGTGCACATATAATTCCATTTTATATTTTTCCTTTTCCATGGATATATATTCATATTGAAGATAAAAATAAGTACGTATACCCACTGTGCTGTCGGTATAGCAGGTATAGCTTCTTTATTTAAACTGTACCACAAGGTATAGTCATTTATTTACCTAGAATATATAAGTACCCAAATCAACTTTCAAACCTTAAACAGTAAGCTAAACCAAGGTACAAGACACAGCTAGAAATGCAGCACTTTGCACAGGTATGGGTCAGAGCTATTCAACATAACCTTGCCATAAACCTGAGTGAAAAAAGACTTAGCCTTAGCCTACTTAATGGTAACATATTAGCACTCAATAATGACTACCAGATAGCCAAGAACTTTTGACTTGGAAATAAATCGTGGTCTGATTCAAAAACTGCATCCGGTAGACACTAATCCGCAACCATTGCAGCACATGCTCCAACATTGCAGTGACCAAAGCACATATTATTCTGTCTAAACCAAGAGTTCTCAGGCTTTGTGCAGCTCTATGCCCCATTGACTGTCAAAGAAATGTTCCCTCTTTCCCTGGGCATTATTTAAATGTATACAATAAGATTTTTCCCCATTTGTTAGAGCTACAAATCTTCCTATTCCTTCCAATGTCTGGTGATCTTTCAATGAACTTTAATGTTGAAATTCATCTTCAAGTGAAGCATTTTTGTTCTTGTGAAAAGTTGCTGACTAACAGTAAATGATTTGCAGTGTATTTCAAACCTCACCTAGTGTGTTCTAAGTGTTTCTAAGTGTTACCTTGGCCTTTTTGCTGACACTTTGCTAAGGGGAATACTGAGCTATTTAAAACACCACAGACTAACCCAAATCTTCACTCAACTGGAGGAAATGTGCCTTAAAAGCTTTCACATGTGACTGCATCAGCATCTAAAACCTACATAATGTCAGCTCATCTCCATCTGACCTAGGTTACGACTTAGTTCAAATATGTGACCTGAGAAAATGCCAAGGATGATTGAAATCAGAAGCTATATAAAAACGTAAAGGTTCCGCTGTTCTTTGTGACTCCAGAATTTTCTTGGAACAGATGGACTCACACAGGTTTTCTGGTTATATTACAACCAATGTAGCAAAGAAAGAAAAGGAGTTGATAAATACTCAGCAACATGAGCCAGGCTAATGGTCAAGTGTTCAGAATAAACAACACTTCTTCTTCATCACTCTGACCTTTATCATTACTCCACTAGTTATGATTTGTTTCACAGCCAATTGGGTCACATTTCAGGTTATGCCTGTTACTTAAAACCAATTTCTTGAATGATGTAAAATAAACAAAGCAATTATTTATATGTGTAATATCTGCTGTAAAATTCTCGATTCTGATTGGTCAGAAGTTGCTGATGAATGAAAATAAAAAAAAAGCAGCTGTAACAGTGCTAGTTGCAAAACAAAGTACATGTTTAAATGAATGCACTCACACTAACATATTATTATTTATATAGTCAGTTCATTCATAGGGACAACAGCTGATCTGCATTCAACCCAAATAAAAAATGGATCTAAAACACGAAGTTATTTAAAAATAAAATTTATGTTAATTGACACGGTTTTATATTGGGTATTTGTAATTTTTCGGCCTTTGTCTTCATGATAGAGCACTTTGTGATTTCTGTTCTCTCAAAATTTGACAAGCTGCTTCTTATTAAATTATGAATTAAAATGTAATTATTATTATTATTATTAAATTTCTAGTTAAAAATTAAACACACGTTATAACAGAGTGAATTAAAAGGATTTAAATGTGTTCAATAATAATTTTAAAGAATATGGAATAAAACGCTTTGAAGCATGCTGCTGGGGAAATAATGATTAAACCATGAACATGAAAAACAATTAAAGCGTTAGTGCTATTGTAATTGTTCTGAACCGGTCGCTGATTGTGCATTAGTTTTTTTTACTAATTGATAATCAAAAGAATGGGGAACAACAGGAGGATGAAACTGGGGCAGCTTTTGTTTCTCATATTATCTAAGGAGTGTTTAAAAATAACTGATCTGAGAGAATTTGTGCCACCAAATGCTTTAATGGTCTCACCAAGGAATATACCCCTGTCACATGTATCTAGAATGTAGTAGAGTTTTCCAGAGAGCACCCTTCAAACCCTTTTGAAGTATTTATTCACTGATGATATTAATTCATTTTTGTCATTTTTGTCTATAGGTCTGAGAGCTGGTGATGAGATCCTGCAGCTGAATGAGAAACAGGCGAGTGTGTTGGAGCTGTCGGACCTAAGTGCTGCATTTGCCCGCCCTTCTCTCATGCTCACCATCAGTGCCGTGCCCTCATCTGAGCCATGCCAGCGATGTCTGCTGCTTCCCCGCCGCTCAGATACACCTCACAATCTCTGCACGGACATCTTCTCTCAGAGCCAAGGTACAATTATCAATCCAGTTCACAACACAATTAGAACTGGCTTTAGGATGTAACATTATAAAACTGAAAATAACTCATTATTGGATTATTATACTGGACTTAAAAACTGTATCATATCGGATTGTTTTCGAATCAATTTTACTAGTGTATATATCGCAAGCAGGTGATGCTAAAGACAGATCGTGTACATGAGCGCAATATATCTTATGGCATGCAGTCTACTTACTATTAAAAAAAAAGCAGCATCCCTTGCATGAGGCATTTTTTTTTTATTTACTTAGTTCATTCAATATCTGGAATTAATCCCATAAAGGAAACTGCATTCCTTTGCAGCAAGTCACAGCATGGTAATGAATAGAGAGTTAAAAGTATTATTTTATAAATACCACTAGACTAGCAAAGGAAGAATAGTAAAAAAAAAATAATTATTTATGCATTATGTTACAAATGCTATTATAGCATGAGCAATCATAAATCTGGCAGAATGGAGGCCAATTGACAGTAATGTGCATGAGAAAATTAGGAGAGAAAAACAGGACATTAAAGAAATAGAATAAAAAAAAAAGAATAGCAAGTCAGAGATTACATTGTAAAAGGGACTGAAAATATTTGTTTAAATTAAATTAAATATAAGATAGCAAATATGCATTTTTTTTAGTTCTTTGACTACAGTATCTTCTGGTGAATATGCATGTACCAAACTTTTGGTTATAAATACTATAGCTAATTAAATGCTCTCTGATTTCTCTCTACTGGCTCTGATCTCCAACTCCCTCTAGAGGACATCCTGGATGAGGCATCTATAATTGTTCTTGAGAGCCCAGACACTGAAGAAGTGGAAGAAGGTGTGCTTTTACCTGTTGAGGATGCAGTAGATGGCACAGTGGCTGATCTTGAAACTGTCTCTGAAAACAAGGTATGGCAGAGGTGCCATTAAGGTAGATTTCATGTTAATGTTGCTAAACGAAGTCAGCTTCAGAGTTCAGTATGGCTCAAGTAATTAAATAGAAGTCACTGAGTTTCAGATCAGTTGTCTGATCAGTGTGGGAAAACAATGTGCTACTGGGTTTGGAGTATCATGATTAGTGTCACTGAAACCTGGCAACCATCTCAATGAGTTTCCACAAACTGTCTTTTTTAGATTTAGCTTTATTTCATCCCAGGCCCAGACTAGTGCACACACTAATCTGAAGCTTTCTGACAAGCTTAAAAAAAATACAAAATAAAAAAAACATATTCATATTTGTATTGTGTCCCTACTGTGGGTGCACTCATAAACAATCAGTGAGCTGTGCGCCACTGTCACTGTAGACACACAAACACACACACACAGCTGTGTGCCCTGTATTTAACATGTCTACATGTTGGCTGCAGGGCAGTTGGTTTGGTTTTCATTTGTTCAGGTTTAGCCTTTTTTTGGTTCTACAGTTTTCTTTCCAGCCTGTCTTTTTTTCCATCAGCTCACTGACTAAAGCACAATGTGGCCATCTCCTGTTTCACATTATAACTGGCACCTATTTCTTTATTAGACACCATCTATATTGAGCTGTACAACTGCACAATCCATTGCTTCTAATATTTCTGTGAGGTTTTACTTTACACTATGTACAGTATCTGGGGATCACTGCATTGGAGTTTTGTGCTTTTTTTTAGGAATCTATTGTTTAGCATATTCTTTTGTCATATAATCTCATGAAAGGTTGAGGTTGTCATAAGACCACGTTTGCTTTAGCACCAGAGGGATGAGCTTGATCAGGAAACAGTAAAGATGATGCGTTATTGTTATATTCTGTCAAAGTCAGTTAGGTCATGGGTGTTCTCTCTCTCTCTCTTAGTTGTATTCTATGAAAATTCAGTTGTTGATTTTTTTCATATATTGATTAACTCTAGGTATGTGTGGTGGCTGTTTCCTACTTACTTCATTTACATTCTGAAATTTTAAATCCAATAAATATGATGTACACAGACCACGCACTTTTAACATGGTGGAGGCTCTGTCCTTGTGTGTGGGGCTGCATTTCTGCCACTTGTGATGGCGATGTTGTCCGGACTGATCGGATCATGAATCCTAAAAAGTACACGGTTTTACTTTATCATTCTATCCCAAACACACTGCAGTATTCAGACCTTGTGTGGGATCACCTGGACAAAGAAAGAAATGAAAGACAACCAACGTCTAAAGAATAACTTTGGGAAGTGCTGAAAGCAGCCTGGTATCATATACCAGAAGATTACTTCAGCAAACTTCAGGATAATTTACCCAAATGAGTTCAGGTTTTGCTCAGTATAAGGGGGCAATTAGGGTGTCAAACTAAAAACAGACTTTTGCCTGTAGAAGTATTTTTTGTTTTAAAAATTGTTTTTGAGACACATGCATGCTCCTTTTGTTAATATGCAACAAACTCTTTAGTGGACAGTGAATGCCTGGAAGAAAGAGAAAGTGGAAGAAAGTTCTGTGGACCAAATTGAGTCCAAATTTGACATTTTAGGCTCTAACAAAACAACTTACTGTATGTAAGACAGAAAACAAGAGAGAAGGCGTTAGCAGATTGCTTCACACCCACATGGAAGTGGAAGCTTAATGGTTTGGGGTTGTTTTAGAGCAAGGAAGGTTGGAGACTTATTTTGGGTGAAACAAAAACTGAACAAATATGGCTACCATTCCATAATTCAACTCTATGCAATTCTGTTCGATTAATTGCTCCCAAACGTCATCATACAACAAGACATTGACCCAAAGCATGCATCCAAACTCTGTAGGTGTTATTTCGAGAGAACGCACTTATTTGAGATTGTTTGATCATTTTTGAGATCTTTAAAGCTTTTGGTAATATAGTTTTAATGCAAAAGAAAATCCTATTTGGACATATATCCTGATTCAATCTCATTCTGACAAAGATGACGAGTGGAATTGCACTGAATTTCATTTGTCTCAAGTGTCAGCGCCGAAGCCATGCTACAGTCTCCATGCTTGTCACGTTGATTTTCCATTGCTGTATTCAAAACCAATTACTACCGAGTCCCATTTCCTCATGTTAATCATCAGTGCCACAGAGATCACATCATGGTATTAAATCTGAAATACTGGCGTATACATTCACTTAGCAAACCAGGAAAAGGTAATAAAGTGATGCTTGCACGCTTGATTTAGCCTGTTTGTCTGCTGGGCTGAGATCAGATCGCAGCGCGTGACTGAGAATTAGAGTTTGTATTTTATTTACTTGTTTACTTGTTAATTCTGTGTGTCCTTTCATCTTCCGATTTTTTATTCTGTTTATGTATATTTTTTTCTGCCATATTGATGACACTAGAAGAAGAGTAAATAATCTTTGTCTCTCTGGCCTGTGAGCCGACACACCATCTGCTGCCGAGTCTTGTGTTTAGCCCCAGTAACTCATGCACAGCAATGCCATGCCATCTGTGTGTGTGTGTGTGTGTGCATGTGTGTGTGTGTGTGTGTGTGTGTGTCTGTCTTTTTCTTTTCTTTTGACTTAGGAATTCTCATTACACTGGCATTCTTCTTGTAGAATAGTCTTTAAACGATTCCAATCAACATCAGCAGATTTTGGTTTAACACCTTTAAAATAATGAACTAAATGATTTATTAGCTGAAGTAAATCACATAACGAACACTGACATTCTTGTTCCCTCCTGAAGGTAATAATGAATTTCTACAAGCCATCACGTGTCTCTCACATCTCTCACCTGGTACCACTCCAGAATGAAGAGCCTGTAATTAGACCCAATTTTCCCTCTTTATACAGCTCTTATTGAAGCCATTCCTCCTTCTGTGTAATCAAATGAACATCTTTACCAGCTATTCAGCTAAGTGGGACCCGTTAGGCCCAGCCATGCTTTGTGTACCCAGATCCCTTTGAATCACACTGCTGGCCAATGTTATAATCCCTTTGGCTATATATTTTCCAAAGCAAAAAAAAAGGAAGGAAGACACCTTGTTTTAAATTAGACCTTCATTCTAATTGCACGATTACAATTCAGATTGCTTTGTGTTGATAAATTGGGGCAGGTGCTGGAGGAATGGACAGCCGAGCCACACAATGAGGAGAAAGACTTCATTCGTTTTCCCAATGAGTAACGCCTGTGTGCTTTTCTCCTCCTGGTGAGATGATAAGGGTCATTGTTTAAATACTAGACCAATTAGAGACAAGACTCAATGCTTTGCAAAATCACACTGGAAGGGAAAGACCAAGATGGGTTCGATAAAGTCAAGTTAATTTCACATTTATCACTTTGGAATTGCAGCGTCATGTGGGCTGTGTATGTAGTAGCTCATGCAAATTGCTGTGGAATAATGGTGCGTTTCTTTGTTGTTGTTTTTTTCTTTACTATTAAGTTAATCTATTGCAGCATCTAATCTTGCACTAACATGTTATGGGACTGTTTATTTTTGCAGCCCATCGGACTGTTGATCCCAAACCTACAACACACAATAACTACCCCAAGCACAGCCGATTTAAACTAGTCTAAATGACAGATAGACTGATATCAGACTCTCACTGTTCTTGTAATGTATGTCCAATACTGACAACTTGCCACTTTTTTGACTGCGTCCACTGCTTGCAGTGTATTTTTGATTCTGCTTGCTTAGAGCATTTTTTGGTCTTTGGTCTGTGAGTTTGTGCTGCACAAAATGTTTATTTGGCATTTTCTGTGTAGTAGTGTAAAAGAATTGAATTGTAAATGGATGTTTAAGGCGCTTTCCATGCACATGACAAATTTGAATCTAATCATAAACAGTGGCATGACCAAGAATTAATGTCAGGTTTGAGCAAATATACTAAATATACTGAGTTTCAGTATTTTGATGTATCGAAAATGATTCTTACTAAACCAGATCAACTTTTTCTTTTCCTCTGGATCCAAATATGCCTCAAATTTTGTTGGCTTTCAACTGAAGGCAGGGTTCTCATGATACTGGTTAATCCTGTTACTCACTACAGCAGCTGGAAACCAATACAATTATTAAATAGTTAAAATTCACTTAGATTATCATTATATTGTGCTGCTGTTGATCCTCGCTGATTGTGTAGAGTACTTGCATGTGTACTGTATAGTATGTGCGATGGTGTGCACTAATAGAAGAAGTGCACATTTATTTGTTTTCCATTTGTCCTGGATTCTGTTTGTATTCTCAACATGAACAGAACAATCATCATGAAACCGTTACAGGTTTCCTTAACAGACGTGTTCGTTGTGAAACAGCTCGCTGCGCATTTGTCATTCAGCATTGTTATGGTAATAGAGTTTAAATGGAAGAGGGTGATAAGAGGACATCATTGCTCACTAGGGAAGGAAATGCTTGCCTTCCTGTCCCATGAGTCACTTCTCTGATAAGATGAGTCTTCCTTAAGTGTTTGGTTGTGCTATGTGTGTTTAAGTTGAGAGGTGGGTACTTTGGTGTACAAAGCTACACCTAAAACACAGTGTCCTAGTTCAGATTCCTTTGGCAGCGAAAGATTCCGTTAACAGGTTTGGACTTGCTGCTTATTCGTGCTCGTACTTTCGACTGCTCCTGTTTTCACCTTATTTCGGTTGCTGGTACTACGTGCATGGATGGAGGTATGGCTCATATTCCGTTGTAACAATTTTCTTACTTTTTGTGAGCTTACTGATATGTTTTATTCTGATTACTTCAATTTTGCAGTTTATACAGTAGTGTTAGTTTTACATGGTTTCTGATCAGCTACACTAGTTATAATAAAAATGCTTCCAGTTCTATGCTTTAAATGTCTTTTTAGAACTATTGGTTTGGATGTTTTGTGCAGCGTTTTAATGAGAATCTCTGGGTTTTAGTGACCATAGTTGAAAATCTGTATGTTGGAATCCTTGTTCATTTGCATTTCCTTCTGTATGTCGAGATCCACAGCACTTTATTTGCTATATACAGTAGTTGCACTGGAATTCGGTCACACTCGTTCTCCAGGAAAAAGAAAGGACAAAGGAAACCAAAAAGCATCACATGTGCATGCTGATCCCTTGTTTTTTAATTTTCTTGTTGATGTTGATAGTAGTATTGCTGGTGTTAAGCAACACTAAGCTGTGCATTGCTGGGCAAGTGGGGGCGAGTGACATGACGCTGCTGAGCCTCTCCTTTTTTCCCCTCCCCTCCAGTCGCTCTCATCCTGCTCCAGATGGGATTATTATTGTTATTATTTTCTCTCGCTCTCTCCCTGCTCTCTCTCTTTCTCGCTCTTGCACGAGAACTTGTGCCATCTACCCAGAAAACAAACGAGTCAAAGTGAGAGAGGAAAGGATGCAGGGAGGAAACCATTTCGTGGATAAAACACAGAACTAACGAAGGAGACAGACTTTTTTGTCTCATCACACTGGGGAAGCTCTTTAGAGGAGATAAGATCAAGCTCAAGCTGAAGGAGCTGAATTGGGTTGGGTCCTGTTTTTAGCCTTCATTCTGTTGTGACTTTCATAAACGTTAGGATAAGCATGTCTGTCCTGTGGAGGAATAGGAGCTCCAAGCATTCCGCCGAGTCTGTCTATGACATGTTGCAGCTGGTGAGCTAACCTGTGTGAGTGTGTGAGTGTTTTTGTATACATGCATGAATGAACATGCGTGTGTGCTATGGGGATTATTCCGTAAGCACTCTTGCTATGTGTATGATCTTTAAAGTTTAATTTTATTTAACATGTTGTATATGTATTAGTGTTTTTTTATTTTTTTTATTTTAGATCACTTCTGTTCAGGGAAATACATAGTTAGTTCCAAAAGATGGTGCATGTTAATTCTACTTTTTAGTGCTTGTCTGAGCAGTTTAAAGGAGACAGTGATGAGCTGTCATTCTGTCTCTGTGTATTAGGAGAAAAGCCACGCTGCTGGCAGCCACATCTGTCCTTTCCACTTGCTGTCCTTGGGGATCTGTTCCACCTCTGCTGTTAGTCAGGTTGGGAACACCAGGATTGTGCAGGGTCCAAACACTTTGTCATAACTTAATAATGAGTGAAAAATATAAATCTGTCATAGGTTTTCATTTTCAAGACAGCATTAGTTATTACAGTGCACTGGAGTTTGCATGGCAACTATAAATAATATTGTATTCAATATTCAATATTTTATTTATATAAATGATATGATCTGTGTGAAATTGTTTGTGTTTTTGTGATGATATCTGTGTGAAACATTTTTTTGAATATGAATTTTAACCATATATAGCTGACGCAGCACACAGTGAAATGAGACAACGTTTCTCCTTAACCCTTCACCCTTAAGTCCTTCTCAAGAAGATTTTAATAATTACACCATGCACGGTCACTTCATGAAATGTTAAATGTGAAAATGTTTGTTGCGTTCTTAGCCTTATTTATACAAAGCAATTAATAATTATATAATTATATAATTATATAGATAGATAGATAGATAGATAGATAGATAGATAGATAGATAGATAGATAGATAGATAG
>JAAIIK010000123.1:449051-477766 GCA_014706435.1 Silurus glanis
TCTCTCTCTCTCTCTCTCTCTCTCTCTCTCTCTCTCTCTCTCTCTCTGTGTGTGTGTGTGTGTGTTCATGTCTGTATGATATGAAGGGAGAGAAAAAGTGGTACACCGCTTCCTGAAATAGAATCTATTCTTTTATTCATTACTTTATCTTTGCACTTACTGTCACCCTTTCTGGAAAATGACTTGTGTAAAAGTTAAAGCAACTCATAAAGAAACTCTTCAAGTATCAAGTTTGAAAGCATTCTACCGATGACCTACATTTCTGCTTTTAAACCTTCCTGCAACAGATTACTTTCACTGGTTGCTGGAGGTAATTATATAGTGTTCATCCGTATAAAGACACTCTCTAAGTGTAGAGATGTTGACATTTTGACAGCGGAGGGATTAGTGTTAATTTTATCGTTAATTTAGTGTTATATTGATATTGATGTACTGATTGTTTAGCTGAAGAGTGAATTAATTACATTATGTTATTATACAGTGACGCGATTACAGTTTACATAGTTTATATCTGTCTCAGGATTAGAAATTAGTTTATTAGAGGGACAATGCATGTAGGACATTTTGGGGATAAAGTGAGGGAGGCGAGATTGAGATGGTTTGGACATGTGCAGAGGAGGGACATGGGGTATATCGGTAGGAGAATGCTGAGGATGGAGCTGCCAGGAAGGAGGAAAAGAGGAAGACCAAGGAGGAGGTTTATGGATTTGGTGAGGGAAGACATGCAGGTAGTTGGTTTGAAAGAGCCAGATGTATAGGACAGAGTAGTATGGAGACATATGATCCGCTGTGGCGACCCCTAATGGGAGCAGCTGAAAAAAAAAGAAGAAGAAGAAGAAGAAGAAGAAGAAGCATGTTAACAGGACTGTTTCTATCCATGTACAATTTTAGCTTCAAAAATCTAAAAAAGTTTTCTACAAAACCAAAAAAGGGTATTTTTATTGATCATGGTTGTAATTAGTGCATATTTGATAGCTATCAAAGAACATATAGAACATTATCATTTGTTAGATAGTGTACTGTTCTGTTTGTCCGAGTCATTGCATATAAGCTTCTGAAGATGCAAACAATGTTGACTGAAAATAAAAACCCAAATAAAAAAATTAAAGAAGATAAAATAGCTTTTGCACTGAAGTTAAAGTTAGTCAATATTTACTGAAGGTAAAGGACAACCTAAAGTTTAATGTGGGATAATAACTATTCTCAAAACATAGGGGGATGGAAGCACAGTATTTCTGCTTTGTTATCATATACCACTGCCCATGGCTGCTTTGGAAAGCACAGCTGGTGCTATGCACAATAATATTGCTTTTATTAGTCTTTAAAGAAAATCTGAAAAGAAAGAATGTACATAGCCAGGTAACATTAAAGTTGATTTGCCCATAAATCTCGGTTGGAGGTTATCCCTTTAAATGCAAAAATAAAAGGATGATAAAAAAAAAAAATAAAGGAACATAGAGCCCTAAGTGCCTTTTAGTCAACCATCTGTGCTGAAGAATTCTATTACATTCTGGCATGCTTTCTAATTTCCCATGCCTAATGCTTTTCTCTCTGCTTTTCTTTTTCAGTTTTCAAGACGGCCATAGTTTTTGTGTACAAAGATTGCTCCAAGCAAAAGAAGAAAATTGTGAGTGCTTTTGGACCCCCCCCTTTTTTCTTTTATTATACAATAAGAGAATTACAGCATGGGCAATACAAGTCTGGTCCTGACAGCATGATTACTGTTAACGCATGTATGCTTGGCCCTTTGTGCCGTTCTTTGTGTACGTCTGCAATAAAAATGTCAGAGGAGAAAACTCTTTGAGTGAAACTTAAAGTTCTCATTAGTTGTGAAAACAGCTATAGATACCCAGGACTTCCTCTGACCTTACTAACCGCAGACTTCGGCACAGTATGCAAATTATTTTCTCTGAGATATTTCTCCAATTTATGAGAAATATGTTTATTTCATGAAATACATATGCCTGTTCTCCTGAAGGTGGCCAATAATTATGAACTGGACCCTTTCGCCTGTGACTTTATGAATTGTTATAGTTTATACTATATATGTCTTTATACTTTTTCTTTCTTACACTGTAGGGAACGTCTCACAAAGGCTTTGTTTCTGATGAGAGAGACCCATTTCGATTCAGGCATATGATTCCTTCAGATGCCCTCCAAGTCCGCAATACTACCAGTGAGTAGTACACTGTCAATATTCCATATGTAGATGTTACAAGGACAATTGCAGTGCATGTTTTTCAGTAAATGGGAAAGTAGTGGCTCCATGCTCTGCCTTTTATCATTAAACAAAATCTCTTAAATCCCTGCAGTCTTCCACTTTTTAATTTGTAATTTATTTTTTGCACCATTACATGCGGTGTTTCTGTGTTCAAAGTTGACAATCTATTAAACAAATGTAATTTTTTTCCCCTATGTTTTCAAGATTCAGATGGAACAGCAGTATGTGAGATAGTTCACATAAGATCTGAGTCTGAAGGGAGGCCAGAGAGGACTTTTCATCTGTGTTGTAGGTAAGACTGGAACCATGTGACCATCACATGTTTTCTAGTGCATGACTAGTATATGATTTAATAGTAGGTTATACTCTGCTAGGGTCCCCTGGTGGTCTAGTGGTTAGGATGCGGCACGCTCACCGCTGCAGCCCGGGTTCAATTCCCGGTCAGGGAACCAACCCCAGCCATTAGTGTTGCACAAGCTAGTGCACTATTATTGCCGGTCCCAAGCCCGAATAAATGGGGAGGGTTGTGTAAGGAAGGGCATCCAGCGTAAAAACGTGCCAAATCAAACATGCAGATCATGAAAACGGATGATCCGCTGTGGTGACCCCTAATGGGAGAAGCTGAAAGAAAGTTTATACTCTGCTTAATCACAACAGTGTAATACTACTGACACACTTCTTCATACAATTTTGTATTTCAGTTTTTCCTCTGATCATTGGTGTCACTAAAGAATCTTTTACCAAAAGCGGCATTTGACGCCAGAAAAGAAATTTCATTATTTAATTTTTATCTTTGAAAGTCATGCGTTTAATTTTACAATGGAAGACTGGGATTATGTTGTTGTTGTTTTCAGAAATATTAATTAATTAACTGCAAATTTGTTAAAAGCAGCTATTTTGGGGCTACATACATTATTCTATTGCCTAGGACATGAACCTGTTGTATCAGCTATGCAACAAACAAACATGTAATGATCACTTCACTTTTTCTTTTATTCCAGTTCCTCTGAGAGTAAAAGGGACTTCCTGAAAACAGTGCACTCTGTCTTAAGGGACAAACAGCGTCGGCAGCTGTTTAAGACAGAGAGTTTGCCTCATAGTCAGCAGTATATTCCATTTGGAGGAAAACGCTTTTTCGCACTGAAAGGAATCAGGCCCATAAACAGAGCAGGTAAACCTCCAAATCCTTTATTTTTGTGTTAGACCTGCATAGCATCTACTGATCAAGTCAAGAGACCTCAGTGCTAAAACTGTTTAACAGTTTTTTTTTCTTCTCCTTTCAGTTTCAGCTCCACCTGGAAACCTGGGCCGAAAAAGACTTGTACGCAATCGCTTCACCATCAACACCGACATTGTCTTTGACAACTGCACCAGTCAAGACGCCACAGTTATTCCTCAGAGAGATCATGTGTCTCCATCCCAGAATAATCATAGGACGGATGGAGACACCGACCACTGGGTGGAAGAGCAGTTTGACTTGCAGCTGTATGACAGACAGACGGACGTAAAGGAGACAGACATCCTCAGCGATGATGACGAATACTGCGAGTCTGTCAAAGGTTCCTCTGCTGAGCCTAGCCTGGAAGAGTCTTTCGAAGCTCTTATAGCCGAAGTCGAGGAGGAGCAAAAGAATGAGGACAAGAAGGACAAAGACATAGCTCCCAGCAAAGGTTCAGAAAACAAGCTGCCGGAAAAGTCCCTTGGCCATCTAAGGTTGACTCCGCTACGTAAGCAGTGTGCTGTAGAAGACAATGTGCCTCAGAGGGAGGTGGAGGTTATCTGGGTTCGCAGAGACGATTTTAACGGTGGCTGCGGCACTGATATCTTCTGAAGTCGATTTTACAAGTCCTTTGTCTTACTGTCAGACAAAATGGAAGGAAATCAAAGGAAATGGTTGCAGGTGTAAATACATTTGACAGCTGCTTAAATAAGCAATATGGGTCAACATCATAAAACCCAAGTCCCTGCACATCTTTGGATGAAGTTACACGATATCTGAACTCTTCATTTCTTAAGCAGTTTATTGGGACTGGATGGGCTGACTTAAGATGCTGAAAAACATCTGGATGGGATCACACAGTAATTGGGGAAAGCCATATGTCTCTAAACCGTAAACACACTGACATGCTGCATGATGTGCACTCATATCCTGTAGGCAGCTACACTTCCTTTTCAAACCTAGTTGCTAAAATAATTATTTTTGTAAAACTGCTAGGAACGTGGGTCTGTCCTGTTTTCATAGCTTATGACCGCTGTTCTTTACTCAAGGGCTGTGTGTGTGTGTTCGTGATGTCCAGAACCCCATGGCTAAACTCACGCCTCATCTTACTCAACAGCACCATGCAGATCACATTGTCCAGAGCACAAAAGCATATCGTTGCTATTATGATCCTCTGAAAGCCACCGTTTACGATTTCTCAGTGACACCCTTGATCTTTCTTTTCCTTTTGATTTTACAGCATGCCCTCCAGTCCAGTATTACCCAGCCCTAACCACTGAAGGGATATTTTAAATTATTATTATGGATCCTGCTGTACTTGAATTTTCTATCACAGTTGTTTTGGAAAGGTGTAAAGCCTTGACCTTTTAGCCCTGCACACTGCAATGACGTGAGTGCTTTTGGTTCCAAGTACCAAACTAGTCACAATTTATCTTTATAAAGGTATACTACTGAATTACACACCCACGTAAAGTCGTCACTGACACACTATTTGATATAACATCACCAATCTCACTTGATATCATGAACTACACTTGAACAGTTCGAAAGGCAGTGAATTAGAATTAAATCAGGTGACATATAAGGCTTTGATGAATTCTGACGTTTTGTTGTGTTTTGCACAACGGTTGTTTTGATCATGGTGGACAGAGTGTATTTCTGAAAGAGAAGTTATATTTTTTAAATGTATGTGAAACGATGTAAAATGCAATCACTTCCTGTATATGTGCTTTTGAAAACTTTTGGCTGAGATGCGTTGTAAAAAAAAAACTGTAAATATTCTTCAACTTTTACATTGTGCATTTTTGAAAATGTACGCTCACAGTTTCGTGAACTATTATTATTGCGCTTCTTAAATAAAAGTTCTTTATTTATATCGGCATTTTAACATGGATTGCTTGAGTATAATGTGCATTATTGATGAATACACACATAAACTTGACTTAATAATAAGGGTGTCACAGCAAGTGAATAGAGACAGATGCAAATTTATTGAAAACAGTCAGACAAACAAATCCCAGTAAAATTCCCAAATCGTAATAAAAGTACGTGCAAAGTTCAGTCAAGGTGCAAACAACAAAGATGAGACAAATCCAACAATCAAAATCCAGGTACAAACAGATAAAATCCAGAATCTTGGTAAGTCAAAAGTGGAAAAACGTAGAGCTGGTACAACTTAGGCTTCTTATATAGTAAGTGTGAGAAATAATTGCTTACAAGTTATTCCTCCTGTGGTTAGTAGTCAGGTAACTGTGAATGTAATAGAGTCAGTTGCGGAAAGTGTAATTTCTGGCTGCCATATTTGTAAGCTGTGGTGTGTTCTGGAAAACAGAGTTCACTGAGGTTGTTTGACAAAGGGAGAGAGTGAAACAAACAACCAAAAAAAAAAAAAAAAACAGATAATTGACCAATTTAACATCAAGTTTAAAATTCTAGTTTCAGTAGTGTCTTAAAAAATGCCAATGGTTGCAACTATATACAGTGCATCTGTCTAATAAAACGTCTACTAAAAGCATTTAACATTTTTATAGTTATGAATTATGCTTATATTTATAATCAGGAAGTAGCACCTGCCTTTTGTAATCTATGTGTTCCAGTAAATTAATATTAAAGAGTCATGTGGGACTTATAATAAAGTAATGTAGCAATTTGGATGTAAAAAAAAAAAAAAGTGGTTGAGCGAAGAAACAGGGAGGAATAAAAATAAGAATAAACAAAGTTTTTAGATAAAAAGGAACTGTTCAAACAGAGATCTTAAAACAATTGAAAAAGCTCTTCCTGTAATTAAACTTGTATTCAGAATCTGGTGAATGCTCCACTTAGAATTAATTGTGCTTTTGGAAAAAGAGCATTTGGTACTCTTTAAAGTGCTATTTAAACAACAAATTATATAAATAAATGTATTGGGCCTAACCTGACTTAACCTGTAGTACTTTATAGACATCAAAAATACCCCAACATATCATTCGCCCAAACAATATACTGGATGCCAGCAAATGCCCTAGTCTGGTCTTCAATGCTTTGATGGGTGTATTGTGTCTTGTGTAACTGCCAACTTGCACATATTTTCCAATCTTGCTTCAGTTAGGTAGCTACCCAGTTGGCACACTTAATAAAAATGGTAATAATTTGATGAGTAAAATCAGGTCTATCAGCTGCATTCACTAAACACCAGTACAGCCCGTAGTGACCTTTAATTTGGGTCACTCTGCTATATATGAGAAAAGGGAAGAAAAGGAGAATAATGCTATTTGAAAATAACTTTTGATTAAAAAGACCAGCCTCATGTCGCTCATTAGAGGTCACTGAATAGATGTATTACGCACTGAAGTCTATAGTGCAATAAGTTTGGATTGTTTCTCATTGTACTAAATATTTTACCGAACTAGAACTTTAAAAATAAATCTGCATTAATTAAACAGATTACAGAAACATGGTTTCTATGTCTTTATAAATTTTTAAATATTAGTAAATCATAAGTGAAAGGAACCATGGCAACTTAAATGTTTTTATATAATGTTTGGTACAATGCAACATTTATTTTTTTGCCACGGCCCTTCAAAGGAAAAAGTTTGTGTACCTCTGGTTTGCTAGAGTACATTACACTGGCCTGTGGGGGAAAAAAACCTGTGTTCATAATGAAAATAAAAATTCACTAGATGGCGCCATTCTACACCTTACAAAAATTGTTCCGTAGAGCTCATCTTGGGATCTTGTATTTAGTTGTTAGTTGTCTCAAACAATTATTTTTATTTATTTTTATTGTTTTCAACATTGTATATTAATACTGAAGACAATAAAATTATTACAAGACAAATATAGAATTATGAGGTAAACAATACATGTAAAATGTTAAAGCATGTGGTCACCTGGAATGGTTTTCCAACAATTTTGAAGGAATTCCTGAAGGTGTTGACTACATTTTGGCTGCTTTTACTTCACTATACAGTCCAACTCAGTGGATATTAAATAGTGGATGGTTAAATATGCCACTTTTTCTTCTTCTTCTTCTTCTTCTTCTTTTAGCTGCTCCCATTAGGGGTCGCCACAGCTATACTACTCTGTCCTCTACATCTGCTCTTTCAAACCAACTACCTGCATGTCTTCCCTCTCCACATCCATAAACCTCCTCCTTGGTCTTCCTCTTTTCCTTCTTCCCGGCGGCTCCATCCTCAGCATTCTCCTACCAATGTACCCCATGTCCCTCCTCTGCACATCTCAATCGGGCTTCTCTCACTTTGTCCCCGAAACGTCCTACATGCGTTGTCCTGTCCATCCTTGTCACTCCCAATGAAAATCTCAACATCTTCAACTCTGCCACCTCCAGCCTCCTGTCTTTTACTCAATGCCACTGTCTCTAAACCATACAACATCACAGGTCTCACCACAGTCCTATAAACTTTCCCTTTCACTCTTGCAGATACCCTTCTATCACAAATCACTCCTGTTACTCTTCTCCACCCACTCCACCCTGCCTGCACGCTGTTCTTCACTTCTCTAACACATTATCCATTACTTTGCACTGTTGACCCCAGGTACCTAAACTCCTCCACCTTCTCCACCTCTTCTCCCTGCAACCGCACCACTCCACTGCCCTCCCTCTCATTCACACACATGTACTCTGTCTTACTGCTACTGACTTTCATTCCTCTTCTCTCCAGCGTGTACCTCCACCCCTCTAGGCTCATCTTAACCTGCTCCCTACTCTCACCACAAATCACAATATCATCTGCAAACATCAAAGTCCACGGAGACTCCTGTCTGACCTCGTCTGTCAACCTGTCTATTACCACTAGAAACAAGAAAGGGCTCAGAGCTGATCCTTGATGCAGTCCAACCTCCACCTTAAACCAGTCTGTCGTTCCTACTGCACACTTAACTGCTGTCACACTGTCCTCATACATGTCCTGCACCACCCTCGCATACTTCTCTGAAACACCTGACTTCCTCATACAATACCACAACTCCTCTCTCCTCACCTCGTTGTATGCTTTCTCTAGATCCACAAACACACAATGCAACTCCTTCTGACCTTCTATATACTTCTCCATCAACATTCTGAAAGCAAATAATTCATCTATGGTGCTCTTCCTTGGCATGAAACCATACTGCTGCTCACAGATTGTCACCTCTTCTCTCACAGCTACATGGTATGACTGATCCTCTTTATTCCCCTGTAGTTACTGCAGGTCTGCACATCTCCCTTATTCTTAAAGATCGGTACCAGCACACTCCTTCTCCATTCCTCAGGCTTCCTCTCACATTTCAAAATCTTGTTGAACAACCTGGTTAAAAACTCCACTTCCACCTCTCCTAAACATCTCTATGCTTCTACTGGTATGTCATCTGTCCCAACCGACTTTCCACTCTTCATCCTCTTAATCACTGCTCTCACTTCTTCCTAACTAATCCTATCCACTTCCTGCTACCTTCCTCATTCATCAGCTGCTCAAAATACTCTCTCCACCTTTTCCACACTCTCCTCACTAGTCATCACATTTCCATCTCCATCCTTTATTGCTCTAACTTGTAGCACATCCTTCCCAGCTCGGTCCCTCTGCCTGGCCAATCGGTATAAATCCTTTTCTCCTTCCTTAGTGTTCAACCTCTCATACAGCTCCACATATGCCTTTTCCTTGGCTTTCGCCACATCCCTCTTTACCTGCTGCCGCATCTCCTTGTACTCCTGCCTACTTTTCTCATCTCTCTGCCGATCCCAATTCTGTTTTGCCAACCTCTTTCTCCTTATGCTCTCCTGCACTTCCTCATTCCACCACCACGTCTCTCTGTCTTTCTGTCTATTTCCAGATGTCACACCAAGTACCTTTCTAGCCGTCTCCCTTATCACTTCTGCAGTAGTTGCCAAATCATGCAGTACCTCTTCACCACCACCGAGCTAATGTCTGACCTCTTTCATGAATCTCACACTACAGTCTTCCTCCTTCGGTTTCCACCATCTTATTATTTTTCAGTCCTCACTCTCCTCCTCTTCTTCCTCACCTCCGAAGCCATCCTATAGACCACCATCCTATGCTGTCTAGCTACACTGTCCTCTGCCAACACCTTACAGTCTCCAATCTCCTTCAGGTTGCATCTCCTGCATAGAACATAGTCCACCTGTGTGCACCTTCCTCCACTCTTATACGTCACCCTATGATCCTCCTTCTTCTTAAAATAAGTGTTCACCACTGCCATTTCCATCCTTTTAGCAAAATCTACCACCATCTGCCCTTCCACATTTTTCTCCTTAAAGCCATACCTACCCATAACCTCCTCATCACCTCTGTTCCCTTCACCTACATGCCCATTAAAGTCTGCCCCAATCACCAATCGTTCTTTCCTAGGTATACCTTCTACCACTTCATCTAACTCACTCCAGAATTTTTCCATCTCCTCCATCTCACAACCGACTTGTGGAGCATAGGCACTGATGACATTTATCATCATCCCTTCAACTTCCAGCTTCACGATCATCAGAAACTCTCTTCACCTCCACTACACTCCTACTGTACTCTTCCTTCAGGATCACCCCTACATAATTTTTCCTTCCATCCACACCATGATAGTTTAAACCCCCTCCACTGTTCCTGGTCTTACTCCCTTTACACTTAGTCTCCTGAACAACATATTTACCTTTCTCCGCTCCATCATATCAGCTCCCTCTCTTCCTTTACCAGTCATAGCACCAACATTTAAAAATGCCCACCCTAAACTCCACTCTCCTACACTTCTCCTTTCCCTGTTGTCTCTGTAGATGTCTTCCTCCTCTCCTTCTCCTCCTTCAGCCAACAGTAGCCCAATTTCCACCGGTACCCTGTTGGCTAACAATACCTCTGGCGGTCGTTGGTAGCCCGGGCCTTGACCGATCCGCTATGAAAGTCTGATTCTTGATCCGCATATTTGATTTGGCACATGTTTTACGCTAGATGCCCTTCCTAACGGAACCCGCCCTATTTATCCGGGCTTGGGACCGGCACTAAGAGTGCACTGGCTATTGCAACTTAAATGGCTGGGTTATGTTGAAATATGCCACTTGAACTCCGAAAAGCATTTACGTAAAACAGCATTTTCTGAAGGTAGTAATTCTAATAAACGTATCCTCTGCACCAGGGGTAGCGTTTGATGGTTTTGGCGGCTGCACTTGTGAATAATTTTAAATTTTTGAGATTATTTTAAATTGACTGACCTTCACTGACTTCAAGTAATGGTGGACTGTCTTTTGTTGTCCAAAATTTGCATTCTAGTCCTATTATGCAGAAAAGAGACAGAGAGTCGACATGAGAATAAAATAAGACAAGTTTATTTGCTTTCTGCAGAGAGCAAACAGGCGTTCATCAGTCAGACAGTACTGTACCGAGAAGCGCGCCCATCAAACGCTTCTACAATGTTTTTATGCTATTGTTCAACCTTCGGGACCACATGATAATTACGACATTGCATTATAATCAATTGTTTTCTCTCGCTGTTTAAGCTTACTTCACCCTAGTGACGCACTTTGCCGAATCACTATAATCAATAGGTGGCTTGCGCTGGTTGGCCTACGCACTTTATCCGTAATAGGTGTCTTTCGCTGATTGGTCCACGCACTCTAGCCATAAAGCTTGTTTAACATCTTTGCACAAAGATGTTTTTCCATCATCCTGTTGACGGTTTTTTATCTTCCCTCTAGGCGCTTTGTTTTGCTTAGCTAAGAGCCCCGTGCCTGGTCAAGGACATTGTGTTCAGACATGCTGTCTCGATCATATTGCAAGATCATTGCTGTTCAGCTTTGTACAGAATGGAAAAATTTCATACATACATTGATTATAACAAAATACATATACTAAAACCGAATCATGTAAAATTTAATATCACACTTTTCTCTTGATTTAACTGAGTGTTTCTTGCCATAATTTGGATTATGTACAGTAGTTTTGGTAGCACTAATAGGGCTATTGACCCTTTCCTCTGCACAAGACTGATGGTCCAAACCACACTAAAAATGACACAGATTAACACTTAACAAGGCACACGTGTGAATTGAAAACCATTTCAGGTGACTTCCTCATGAATCTGATGAGAGAATGCCATGAGTGTGCCAAGATGTCATCAAAGCTAAACGTAGATACTTTGGACAATCTAAAATCTGGGTTGTTTAACACTTTTTTTGTTTACTGCGTAATTCCGTACTTTCATAGTATGGATGTCTTTATTATTAATGTACAATGTTGAAAATAACAACAACAAAAAAAGTAAAAAATAAAAATAAAAATACTGGTGAAGAAGAAGGTGTGTCCAAACTGTATATATGTATGGTATTACTATAAATATGTACTGGAATATATGTTTGGCACTAGGGTGAAAATGCCATTCTATTTATTTATTTATTTGTTAATAGTTGTTGAAAAATACTGTATTATTTGATTGTTTCGATTATTTTTAAGACAGGCCGGGGTTGTATAATAAGTTTTGGATTAAATCCAATATATTAAATCAAATATGCATTCAAACGGTCCAGCCAGGAGGGTTTTGTGGTTTTATGCTAATTAATTAATATACGGAATATCTTCTGTACAAAATGTCACAGTTGCAATATAGTGATTTAACCCTCAGAACAGTTTGATAAACAAGTGGAAATTTCCACGAATATTCCAAAAACCTTTTTTCAACACTGATAATAACCCAGCCTGTGCTTCCTGAACCGCACGGACCCTCTGTGGGCTGCGCGTTCACAACGAGAGCGCACGGTGCACGCGCCTCCACACCGACCGCACTAATAACACGGTCACGCGCTCAGCCAGGTGTTCGTTATGTACAAAGTACCATTTGGGATTGTTTCTCAAGCTCAGCACACGGACTGAAAACAAGAATATAGAAAGGAAAAGAAGATAAAGAAATGTTCAACATTTGACGTTCGAGTCTGGAAAGACTTCCTTTACCCAGTTTTTCACGCAGGTATCAGAAAGCAGGGGAAACAGCGCGGAAGCGGATGCGCGTGCATTTGACCCGAAAGCGTCGTCTCTGGACGTTGAGGAAGATGAAGATGAAGTTTGCGAGCAGTTTCCAGATCGGAGCTATGCAGAAAAGAGCCCGGCTGCTGCTCTGGCTTTTCTTCGTGATGTCGAAGTTGTGTCTCAGTGAGCACCAGGTCCTCCGAATCGGTACGTTTCCTGGCAGCCTTTATTTCAGTCTCTCCGGCAGGGAGATGCTCCATGTTCACTCTGTGTGTTTAAACTCAGTGGTGAACCTACAGGTCTGTGCACAAGTGTCTCTCTTCTGAACCTTCTATCCAGCAAGTGAATTAACACACTGTAAGAAAAAACTTGATGTACTACGATGTAGAGTTGAATGTTTATTCAAACCAGTAAATTCTGGGTATACTGCCATATGACCTAAATCATACTTATATATGTATATGTATTGCTGCATTGTTGTTACAAATTATTGCTTTGGAACAAAATTCTCAAAAGTGTATTAATACTATTTTTTCCTGACTATTTTCTCTCTGATTGACTAATTTGCAAATTCCTACATGCGTTCCCTCCAGCGAAGGAGGAGGACATACTTTTTTAAGACACAAACTGCTGTTTTTAAAAATAGAAGTGTTCATTATTATCGTTGAACAAAATGGAAAGTTATTGAATTGAAGAGAAATGCAAATTAAATCAATATTTGGTGTGACCGCCTTTTGCCTGCAAAACAGCATCAATTCTTTTAAGTACACTTGTATCTAAAAGATCTACAGGTCTGTGAAATGGTTTCTCTGAAACTTATATCCAGAAAGTGAATTAACACCCTATGAGAAAACAAGTGTTTATATGGAGCCTTTATACACCTTAAAGGTATAAACCTACTCTCTAGACTTAAACGTCTAAGAGTGTTCTGAAAGGAAGGAAAGAAATGAAGGAAAGATGGGAGGAAATAAGTGGGGAAAAAAAAAACAAAAAAAACTAAATACAGATATTGTTCGGATGACCGATTAATATTAATGTTTGGTATTAACACTAATATCAGTGTCAATTTTGTTGAGGCAAACGATTCATAGACTATTCCAACTATTCAAATCTTTCTCATTTAGATGTCCTTTTCAGTTCTTCTTAACCTCATGCACAATCCAGTCTTATGAATCCTCCTTGCAGAAGTGAGTCTGCTGTAGTATTTGTTTTGCCATTATTATTATTATTATACAGTATAGTAAAATATCTAGTTTGGGCTCTTGTACTGTTTTTTTTTTTTTTTTTTTTTTTTTTTTTTTTTTTTTTTTTTTTTTTATACATTGCTACATTTGGTTCAATTGAATTTTATTTGTATAGAGAGTTTAACAATGGATATTGTTCCAAAGCTGCTTTACAGCTTTTTCCTTATAAGTTTATGCCTAATGAGCGAGCCAGTGGTGACTGGTGGAAGGAAAACAGCCCTAAGATGGTTTGAGGAAGAAACCTTGAGAAGAACCAGACAAAAAAGAAATCCCATCATCATCTGGATGGCACCGAATGTCTATTTGTTATAGTTTTATCATTGTTGTGGTGTACTGTGCAGAACTGCAAACTGCGGTTCTAAGCCATTGTAGCAGACTGTTCATATTAATTACCATTCAAATACATCCTCATAGTTCTTGAGTTCTTGAGCACATCTTCCATGCCTTTATTTGGTCATTTATGCATTTTGAATCTGTATCCCATGTCATCTCTGCAGAAACTGTAAGGGAGTTTGGATTTCTGTGTTGTGGACATAATCGTAATTGATTTAGGCTTGTGTGCATTTCACTGTGTCACATAACCAACAACCTGTTCGAAGTGTGACATTTATTATGTGAGGAAAACTCAAACTAGCAAGTCCTTTCCACCCCTGTGGCTGTTTCACTTCATTCTTACATAAAGATTGCAAACTGAATTAAGAACATTTCTACATATACTTATATATTGTATGTACAGATTCTTAAAGTTGGTGTGTATATATTCTTTGGCTGTTTTTCAGAATTCAGTTGAATTTTTTTTGTCCTCCATCATGCTCAACATTTGGATGCTGATATTGTATGTAACTCCATTCAGAATGTAGGAAATAATGAAAGTTTCTTATCATACATGACCAATACTACTTTTTCTTTGCTCAGTGGTCAAGGCTTTGTGCGCCCTTCACCAAGTTACCCGGAAGGTTCCAGATTTGTGAAACTCCAGCATATGTTGGGTGTC
Organism: Silurus glanis; assembly: GCA_014706435.1. NCBI lineage: Eukaryota > Metazoa > Chordata > Actinopteri > Siluriformes > Siluridae > Silurus > Silurus glanis. Next base: position 463,663 of record JAAIIK010000123.1, read on the forward strand.
GAGTCTTAGAGACAAAATGGTGTTATTATGCTGTAAAGTGTCAGTTTATCCCTGTTAGTGAGCTTTGATTTGCATACACTGTCCCTTTCTTTCTGCTGTTTTCCCATGATTGAATTTTGTTTTGGTGCTCTCATTGAAACATGTTTTAAGTTTCATTTTTTCTGCTTTTGTGAGCAAAAAGGCCGAAACATTTTTGTTGTTGTGTGGATTTGAAAGATGTCTCCAGCAGTTTTGGGCAACGTTACTTTTAAAAGTAATGCATTACAATATTGAGTTACTCCCCAAAAAAGTAACTAATTACGTTACTTAGTTACTTTTTATGGCAAGTAATGCGTTATATTACTTTTGCGTTACTTTTGCGTTACTTGTTTCTCTTTCACGCCTTACAGGTGTAACAGGTGTAATATAGATAATTGCCATTAAGAAATAAGTTATATTAGGGCAAAAGACATGTCTTAAACATTTAAAATGCTTAATAACTTCTTAGAGAACAATAAGATGATCGACTAACTTTTGACCACAAGGCTGAACACTTTCCAGTCGCACTTCTGTACACTGCTTTGCAATCTGCCTTCGCTGTCAGAAATGTAACTATCGTTAGTGTATATAAGGTTAAGGGTGTGGGCTGCACACCGGTGATGTGGAGGGAGAACATACCTTTCGCTGTCATCTTGTAAAACTTCGTGCAATTCCGTAAATATGACCTCGTCCTCGTCTACATCATTCTCTGCTTCATCATCAGCTTGAAACATTCTGAACGCTTTTACAAAGTTCGCGCTATTATCAGTGACCGTGGCAGTTTATCTTCCCACAAAGAGCAAACGAGCTGTGAATTTGTTCTCTATCTCCGCTGCGATGGCATCGTACATGTGTCTCCCACGGAAAACTTTTATTCTGAGCAGTCTATAGATCTGCAGTGGTGGAAAGTCGGCAAAAGTTTTCTATATTTCTGTCTCCATTTCCATATATGCAACATTGCATAATGTTACATATATTCAACATTATATACACACACACATACACACACACACACGTACACATCTGTAGTGCTGTGCTTTGCATGCAGATGTTTTTTTTTTTTTTTTTTTTTGAAGTGGTATTTTTTGCAGTTCACAAGAGCTTTTCACCAACACATAATCTACACTTAACCATTATTCCTTTCTCCTTTTCCTCGACTATTTCAAAATAATAAGAATACTTCCATCGCAGTAATGTAATCCCTAGTTTGCCATCTCCGCTTCTGACCAGCTTCTGTTCCCGCTGCTCTCACGTATGAGTGCGCGATTCTACGTGACTACGTTCATTTTAATTCAGTATTTATTTTTTTATGCAAAATAATTTAACTGAAAAGTAACTCGCATTACTTTTTTAAAAAAGTCACTCAGATATTAGTGTGTAAATTTATAAAGTAACGCGCTGCTTTACTCGTTACTCCAGAAAAGTAATATTATTACGTAACGCACGTTACTTGTAACGCGTTACCCCCAACACTGGTCTCCAGTAGGTAAAAGTGTCAAGTTTGCTGTAGCTTGTGCGATATGCATGAAAATGTTTGCTACTTTTTCTTGATAATGTGCACCAGGTGTCGACACTTGATCTTAAAGCATAAACCAGAGAGCATCGGAATACCAATTACTGCAAGCCCACATGGAAAGCCCAAAGGAATGTTTAACTGCATTAACACCTATTTATTTATTTTTATTTATCCTTTTTTTTTTTTTCCATAATTCATATTGGTGTACTATTCTGATATACTGCTTTTTTGACTTTGTCATGTGTTTTCTGTTGTGTGAAGGCTAGATCAGTTCCTGGTTTGAGCCCTGACGTTTAGGCATGAATAAAAAAAGGAGTCTAGACGTACTACTATTTCACAAATAAAAAATGGCCTGAATGACTATGTAGACATTTATAGCTGTGCTTTGTCTGAGAAATGCCCCCTGCCTGTGTCTATCATCTGTCAGTGCCATTCAGGAAATCCTCAAATCAGTTTAAACAACTTCCATTAATCCTCTTTTCTATCTAAAGCTTGATTTGAGCCTCCTCTCCAAAACACCGGCCCTGATTTGGACTGAAGAGCTTGACATATTACTTGAGTGACCTAGTTTTTGTCCCAGCTGTTTCTTCACTTCTTTAGAAAACCCATCCACATTTGACCCTTTTTCTGTTCTGTTCAAACACAGTGTATTGACTGATACTGAACAATTAGAATACTTGAATATTGTTTTTTGTGTGCAAGTGCACCATGTAGGCAATGAAATAGTAGGTTTTTTTCCCATCCAATGTAGTGTTGAAAGTTAATCCAAACCAGAAAGTTTTAGTATACTGCCATGTGACCTAAATCATGCTAATTTTTTTTATATTAATATAATGTAGTGCTGCATTGTTGATTAAAAAACTATTGCTGTGCAACAAAAACTGGGGGATTGAAGTTATATAACAGTTCATAATTTCTGTAAAATAAGAATGCTTTCAACAATAAAAGTGTAAATGGTTTATTTTAATCAAGTAGCCAAATGAAAATCGAATGAATGGAAGAGAATCCAATTCAAATCAATATTTTGTGTGACCACCCACAGCCAAACAGCATCATTTCTTTTAGGTAAACCTGCACACAGTTTTTAAAGGAACTCAGCAGGTAGGTTGTTCCAAACATCTTGGAAAAATAACCACAGCTCTTCTGTGGTTGTAGGCTGCCTCAAATCTTTTTTGTCCCTTCATATAATCCCAGGCAGACTCAAGGGCTCTCTGGAGGCCAAACATCACTTCCTGCCTCCTTGTTCTTCTCTATGCAGAATAGAGTTCTTAATGACATTGGCTCTATGTTTGGGGTCGTTGTCCTGCTGCAGTATAGATTTGGGGCCAATCGGACACCTCCCTGATGGTACTGTGTGACGGATAAGTATCTGCCTGTATTTCTCAGCATTGAGGACACCATTAATCCTAAACAAATCTCTAACTTGAGTTGCAGAAATGCCGCCCCAAACTTGCAAGGAACTTCCACCATGCTTCACTGTTGGCTGCAGACATTCATTATTGTACTGCTCTCCAGCCCTTTTGGCAAACAACTTGCCTCGTGCCACAGCAAAATATTTTTTATTTTAATTCATCACTCCAGAGCACCTTTTGTTATTTTTCTGAACCCAGTTCCTATGTTGTTGTGCATTGTTAAGTCACTTAGCATTGTTTCCATTTTGGAGGTGTGGCTTTTTGCCCACAATTCTTCCAATTCTTCTATCACTTCTGGCCAGATATTCCTTCATACAGTACATGGGTGTACCTGGGTCCCACTGGTTTTCGCCCGTTCTTGTTGATGGTACTGCTGGACATTTTCCGATGTTGAAGGGAAGTAGGCATGATGTGTCTTTCATCCGCTGCATTAAGTTCCCTTGGCTGACTGCTGCGTCTATGGTCCTCAACATTTCCCGTTTCTTTTTGCTTTGTGCTTTAAAATAGCGTGATCAGCACATTTTGAAATCCTGGTCTGATTTGAATCTTTGCCTGAAACAGACCTTGCTGATGCAGTATTATTTTGTTGCTCTGCTCAGTCTTGCCATGGTGTATGAGATGAAACTGTCCTCCAGAACCCCACATTAGTAGCAGAGTTTGATTGTTCCTCACCCAGTTTTAAGCTTCCTACACAGCTGATTCTCTTTTAGTTAATAAGTGTGTTTCAATCTACATATAAAATTAATTATCATTAGCACCTGCTTGGCTTAGCTTTACAAAGTTGCATCTGTACAAACCACAAGACTTCTGGAACAAAGTCCACTGGAGAGATGTAAAGTAGAGATGTTTGGTCATTATGCACAGTGCCACGTTTGGCGAAAACCCAAACACCTCATACCAACTGTCAAGCATGGTGCCACAGCAACTTGCAGCCAGTTGCCAATGCACTCCTCTGTATACCAAAGCATTCTAGAATAAAAGTGAGGCGATCTGTCTCACAGCTAAAGCTTGACCGAAACCAGGCCATGCAACAGGACAATGATCCCAAGCACAGTAAGAAATCTACAACAGAATGTTTTAAAAAAATAACAGAATCAAGGTGGTACAATGGCCCACTCAACATCCAGACCTCAATCTGAAATTCTGTGGCAGAACCTTAAGAGAGCTGTGCATAAACAACTGCCCACGAAACCTAATGAACAGAAGAAACAAGTAGTAGTGGACCAAAATTATTTCACAACGATGTGAGTGACTAATAAAGTCATACAGAACACAATTAATTTAAGGTATTGCTGCTGAAGGTGGCTGTACAATCGATTAAATCATAATGTGTACTTATTTTATGCATGGTTTCCCCATTTCAGCTTTTTGTAAAAATAAATAATAATACGAGCTGTTGTTTATCTGACTAATGACTTAATGATGTATGTATACTATATACAGGTGGTACAGTATGTGTCAAAGTAGCATTTTCGAGAGTGCCAGGACCACACACGCAACTTGTCGCGTTTATCGCCCCCCAGAGGGTTAATTGTGGGAATCATGGCGGATTTTGGTGTTTGATTTAAGACTTGGCGCATCAATAAAACAAATGTTTACTGATTACAAATATTTTTCGGTGGAGTTTATTTATATATTTTATATCTGAGTAAAGAAAGGACGTCGTGAATAAATGTATGTTGTGCTGAAGGGTTTAATTTTGCCTATTTTATATTTAGTTATTTATTTATGTATTTATATTTTTAATAAAAATGGTCAAACAAAAATGCTCGCTGCATTGATAGCACATTAATAAAATTTTGTGCCGTTAAAAGGAATTTGCGTTTGAATTTTGACAGCCCTAATTAATATATTAATACAAAAATAATAAAAAATGTTGTTACCTAATGAATGTGTCCAGGCTGAATATCTACCATATAGAACACATGCAGAGAAAAGATGATAATCAGGTGATCAGGAATGTCTCTGTTCTCAGTCATGTTACCATCACTGAATCCCTCTGTCTCATCCACATTAGCTATACTATTGTGAGCTTCATAAACTAGTCTAAGTCTGTGGTGTGTGAGAGCCAGGACAATATACACCAGTGGTAGATTGAAAAAGACGTGCAATGACAGGAAATAGGTTGATGGGCTGAAATCAACGCGCAGTGAAAAGAAAAAAAATGTACATTTCACCAAATTAATCGATTAAAACTAAAGTAACGAGCCTGTTTGGAAAATGTAAGAAGTAAAAAGTACAAATATTTGTGTAAAAATTTAATGAGTAAAAGTAAAAAGGTAAAAAATTAAATAAATAGTGAAGTAAAATACTGATACGAAAAAAATCTACTTTACAGTAACGAAGTATTTGTACTTCGTTACTTCCCACCTCTGGTCACTGATTAAGCCAAACTGTTCAGAGATATCTTTATTCTAATGCATTAATAATATTTTGATTGCACTTATTAACAGCTTGTGCACAAATAATCCTGTTCGTTCTCAGAATGTGCAGAACAACAATCACAGAACACATTTATCAGAGCATGTTGACATTTATCATTAAGATTAAGATTGGCACAATTCAATAAATTATTTGTATAGCGCTTTTAACAATGAACATTGTCTCAAAGCAGCTTTACACAGATAATGTGGTGATTAAAAGTGAATATGTTCTTTATAAGTAAGTTTGTCCCTGATGAGCAAGCCGGTGGCGACTGTGGCAAGGAAAAACTCCCTTAGATGGCATAAGGAAGAAACCTTGAGAGGAACCAGACTCAAGAGGGAACCCATCCTCATCTGGGTTGCACCGAATGTCCATTTATAGCAGATATACGATGTTGCGGGGTACAGTGAAGCGACAAGTAGTCCTGAGTCAATGTAGCAGTCTGTTGACATTAACTACAGTCCAATCCATCTTCAAAACGCCCGTTCTTACTCCGGAATTTCATGGAACCACCCAAGGTGTTGAAGAGAAACCATCCCAAGCTGCACAGAGTGGCCTCCAGGCCAAACAGTCCTGGCCTGTTCAGCATTAACAGCATTTATTTCTTTAGGAAACTGAGCTACAGTACCTCATCTGTTGGATAATCTTTCACTCCTGACGTGCAGCTTTCACTCCTGACGTGCACCTATGAGCCTAGCCTGCCCATGACCCTGTCTCCAAGTTCACCACTATTCCTTCCTGGTGGTGAAAAGATAATCAGTGTTATTTACTACACCTGTTAAAATATATAGGTATATTTTGTGTGTGTGTGTGTGTGTTAGGGCTGTCAAAAATAATGACTTAATAACTTAACGCAAATTAATTTGATAAAAGAGGCAAAATTAAAACCTTAAAAGCAACACATTTATTTACGACGTCCTTTCTTTACTTAGATATATGAAAAATAAATAAACTTCACTGGAAAAGAATGTTTAATCACTAAAAATATGTTTTGCTGACGTCTCATGTCTAAAATCAAGCACCAAAATCCACCATGATGCTCACATCAGGCAATAAAACATAGCAAAAGTTCATTTGGGTGTCCTAATGATTTATGTAATTTAAAACACCATAATTACTTTTGAACATTAACTAGAATATTTTGTCTTCATGTTCTATGCTGAGTATGGTTTCACTTATAATAAACATATGTTTGCATAAAACATCCGTATTTGTCCATGTCCATGATGATTAGAGTATTAAAAACTGGTAAAGTATCAATCTAAGGTACATTTTAAACAGTGCGTGATTAAGTTGCACAAGCCAGTGCACACAGTGCAGTGGAAATGGCAGTAATGAATACATATTTGAAAAAGAAGGAGAACCATAGGGTGACGTGCAAGAACGGAACAAGGTGCACACAGGTGGACTATGTTCTATGCAGGAGATGCAACCTAAAAGAGATTAGAGACTGTAGGGTGTTAGCAAGGGACAGTGTAGCTAGACAGCATTGAATGGTGGTCTGTAGGATGGTTATGATGACGAAGATGAGGAGGAGAGTGAGGACTGAAAAAAGAATTAGATGGTGGAAATTGTAGGAAGAAGACTGTAGTGTGAAATTCTGGGAAGAGGTCAGACAGGGGCTCGGTGGTGATGAAGAGGTGCTGGATGATTGGGCAACTACTGCAGAAGTGATAAGGAAGACGGCTAGGAAGGTTCTTGGTGTGACATCTGGAAAGAGAAAGAAAGACAAAGACGTGGTGGAATGAGGAAGTGCAGGAGAGCATAAGGAGAAAGAGATTGGTGAAAAAAAATTGGGATCGGCAGAGTGATGAGAAAAGTAGGCAGTAGTACAAGGAAATGCGGCAGCAGGTACAGAGGGATGTGGCAAAAGCAAAGGAAAAGTCATATGAGAAGCTCTACACTAAGGAAGGAGAAAATAAATTATAACAATTGGCCAGGCAGAGGGACCGAGCTGGGAAGGACGTGCTGCAAGTTAGAGCAATAAAGGATGGAGATGGAAATGTGTTGACTAGTGAGGAGAGTTTGTTGAGAAGATGGAGGGAGTATTTTGGGCAACTGATGAATGAGGAAAATGAGAGAGAGAGAAGGTTGGATGGTGTGGAGATGGTGAAGCAGGAAGTGGATAGGATTAGTATGGAGGACGTGAGAGCAGCGATTAAGAGGATGAAGAGTGGAAAGTTGGTTGGACCAGATGATATACCAGTAGAAGCATGGAGATGTTTAGGAGAGATGGAAGTGGAGTTACTAGCCAGGTTGTTTAACAACATTTTGGAAGGTGAGAGGATGCCTGAGGAATGGAGAAGGAGTGTGCTGATACAAGTTTTTAAGCATAAGGGAGATGTGCAGGCCTGCAATAACTACAGGGGAATTAAGTTGATTAGTCACACCATGAAGTTATGGGAAAGAGTAGTGGAAGCCATGCTGAGAGAAGAGGTGACCATCTGTGAGCAACAGTCAAGTCAAGTTTACTTCTATAGTGCTTTTCACAACAGACATTGTCTCAAAGCAGCTTTACAGAAATCAACAGTTAGAAGTAATGAGGAAGCACCCTTGAGAGGAACCAGACTCAAAAGGGGAATCTATCCTCATTTGGGTGACATCAAGAGTGTGATCATAAATCTTTCAACAATACAGAACACTGGAGAGTGAGAACTAACATGAGTACTGGAGTATAAGATTATAAGTAATGTTCTTTCTGCAGTCTTATACAGTCTATATGGTTAGTAGCTCCTAGTTTTATGAGCTCAACATTTGTGATCAGCACAGATCCAGCATCAGCTTCTCCATGCCTTTAAACACTCCAGGAGGTCCAATGTCATAACCACACATGTAGTGGGATCCAATTGGCACTGGTACGTCTCTAGATGGTTCGGGATGTTTGCGAGTTCGGCATCTACTTCTTCAAAGGTCCATAATCATCATGAGGTGGGACGTGACTGGAGCTGGCCAACCTCAGGATGCCTCGGGATGGGGAGAGAAAGAGAAGCAGTGGAGAGGAATTAGCGTAGCTGCTGTTCATGATATTAACAGCACAAGTTGATAATGTGCATGTGATCAGATGTTCTGGAGCACAAGGTTATTATGTGAGACGTATGTTAAGTGTAGGCTTTGCTAAAAAGATATGTTTTTAATCTGCACTTAAACTGGGAGAGCGTGTCTGAGCCCCGAACACTGTCAGGAAGACTATTCCAGAGTTTAGGAGCTAAATGTGAAAATGATCTACCGCCTTTAGTGGACTTTGCTATTCTAGGAACTACTAGAAGCCCAGAGTTTTGAGATCTCAGGGAGCGTGATGGATTGTAGCGTGTTAAAAGACTGGAGAGATACATGGAAGCCAAACCATTTAGTGCTTTATAAGTGAGAAGCAGTAATTTGAAGTCTATTCGAAACTTAACAGGAAGCCAGTGCAGGGATGATAAGATTGGGGTTATATGGTCATATGTTCTTGACTTTGTAAGAACTCTTGCTGCCGCATTCTGAACTAACTGAAGCTTGTTTATTAATGACGCAGGACATCCACCTAGTAATGCATTACAACAGTATGGTTTCATGTCGAGGAAGAGCACCACAAATGCATTATTTGCTTTGAAATTGTTGATTGAGAAGTATATAGAAGGTCAGAAGGAGTTGCACTGTGTATTTGTGGATTTAGAGAAAGCGTACAACAGGGTGCCAAGAGAGGAATTGTGGTACTGTATGAGGAAGTCAGGTGTGTCAGTGAAGTATGTGAGGGTGATGCAGGACATGTATTAGGACAGTGTGACAGTAGGACAGTGTGGTTGGACTGCATCAAGGATCGGCTCTGGGCCCTTTCCTGTTTGCAGTGGTGATGGACAGGTTGATGGATGAGGTCAGACAGGGGTCTCCATGGACTATGATGTTTGCGGATGAAATTGTGATTTAGGGTGAGAATAGGTAGCAGATTGAGAAGAACCTGGAGAGGTGGAGGTACACGCTGGAGAGAAGGGGACTGAAAGTCAGTAGGAGTAAGACAAAGTACATGTGTATGAATGAGTGGGAGGTCAGTGGAGTGGTGTGGTTGCAGGGAGAAGAGGTGGAGAAGGTGGAGGAGTTCAGGTACTTGGGGTCTACAGTGCAAAGTAATGGAGAGTGTGTTAGAGAAGTGAAGAAAAGAGTGCACGCAGGGTGGAGTGGGTGGAGAAGAGTGGCAGGAGTGATTTGTGATAGTAGGGTATCTGCAAGAGTGAAAGGGAAAGTTTATAGGACTGTGGTGAGACCTGCGATGTTTATGGTTTAGAGATGGTGTCATTGACTAAAAGACAGGAGGTGGAGTTGGAGGTAGCAGAGCTGAAGATGTGACGAGGATGGACAGGATTAGAAATGAGTTTATTAGAGCATGTAGGACGTTTTGGAGACAAGGTGAGGGAGGCACGATTGAGATGGTTTGGACATGTGCAGAGGAGGGACATGGGGTATATCGGTAGGAGAATGCTGAGGATGGAGCCGCCAGGAAGGAGGAAAAGAGTAACACCAAGAAGTAGGTTCATGGATGTGGTGATGGAAGACATGCAGGTAGCTGGTTTGAAAGAGGCAGATGTAGATGACAGGGTAGTGTGGAGACGGATGATCCGCTGTGGCGACCCTAAAGGAAGAAGAAGAAAAGTGTGTGAAAGTTGCGATTATATGGCTTAATATTAGTATAGTTCTTAAAACAGACAACTTTTGATTTTGTAATAAGTTAAGAGACAGTGACCCCATAATTGTGATATCTTGTAGGGGGGAAAAAAAGCATTTAAAAAAAGATTTGTGATTTTATCTGCAAATAAATTACTATAGCCACAGCAATAAAATAAATAGGAACTGACTTGACTGTTAATTTTCAAGTGTGTAATGTTATACAATTCTGCTGTCTGTTAAAGTTTATTCAATTGTTAGAATGATGCTGCAAAGATTTCACAGATTTGATTCAAAGATTTCACAGATTTGCTTGTAGTGTAGGCCACATTTTCATGCTTTATTTTTGTAACCTTGAAGTTATTTTTCAGCCATTTAAAATGCATTTGTCAAATGATTTCAGCAAAATATTAACGCATATGGATAAAAAAAAATTAAATACTACCTTATGATCACTCATAAGGCTAGGTATAAGGAATATAACTAACTTCCACTCTAGTAATGGGTTCACCCTGCACCTTTCACTCTGGCAAAAGAGTTAGTCCTCAGCCATAACAAAGACCAGTTATTTATAGGAGTTATTTTCAGTAGCAGTTCATTTATAATTTACAGGCATATCATGTTGTAAATAATTTCAATTTACGATGGAATAATGGATAATTTATGCTTTGAAGTCAACGAAAGATTAAACATTCAGTACTATTACATTTCCTTTCAAAGCCTTTCATAAACTAATGAAACTAAAATAAATCTTTTCAAAAATAGCACAAAAAAAAAAAGTCTAACAGCTAAGTTGTTAATAGAAGTCTTCAATTTGAATTGTTCTATAATGATTTCACCAGGCTTAGAATACTTTTATGTGATTGAGAAAATATGTTGAATGTGCATATATTTGTCTAATTAATTTAATCCAGCATATACTGTTTGTATATGAAATACGTTTGTATGTCACATATAGTAAAAAAAATACCATAAAAATATGTTCTTTTGTTCTTAAATCACTCAACATGAAATTTTCTAGTTTATTTTCAAAACATAACTGGCACAGTTTTTACATGAAATTTGTTTTTTTAACTGTCTCTACTTACATTTAATTTTTTTTGTATGATAAAGTATTAAGTTCCAGTTATCACTTGCAACATTTGTAAACAGTTGTTCCCTGATCATATTCTCTCTCTTGATGTTAATAACACAATAAAATACTGCTTGTCTTAGTAAATGGAAACCAGAAGGTTCAGAGTAGAATATATACTTTCCTGTTGCAGAAAATCTTACTGACTATTACAAGGCACTGGCACCTGAGACTCCTTCCATAAATGTTAAATGAGCATCTCAGTGTATATAGGTTTCTTTTTTTAACAAACCAAACACAATAAAATTTTATCTGTGTCATGCAACATGAAAATGGCCAGATGAAAGTGCAGATAAAACAGTTATTATTAATATCTGGGTTGCACCGAATGTCCATTTATTGCAGATATATGTTGTGGGATACAGTGATGGTGATCAGAAGCAAACTGTAGTCCTGAGTCAATGTAGCAGACTGTTGACATTAACTACAGTCCAAATCCATCCTCAAAGCTCCTGTTCTTACTCCGGAATTTCATGGAACCACCCAAGGCGTTGATGAGAAACACACAAACTGCACAAAGTGGCCTCCAATCGAAGAGAACACTATCCAGAGGCAGGCCTGGACGAAGTGGGAAGATCCACAGAGGGAAGAGGGGCAGGAACAGTGGTCACTGGAACCTCAGGAGCATGTTTATCCTGACAGAGAGAGAGAGAGAGATAGAAGAGGGGTGACAGGAAGAGAAGGATATTGATTATTATGTGTCCTTATTGTTGTATGAAAGTTAATGTCACTGTGCAGTTTGGACTCCGGCAAGACTCGCTATGGCAGCATAGCTAAAAGGGAGAACCAGAAGGTAACACCGACATAAGGGATCGCTGCTATAAGAGACGACCCACCACACCACCGTCAACAAACCTGAGTGAACGTGTGAGAGTGAGGGGACGACAGCATACAAATATCCCAGTTCACCAAACACTATATCCATGAACACTGAACACTGATTGGAAGGTTGTTCCATAACTGTGGGCCTTTATAAGAGAAAGATCTGCCCCCTGCTATAGTCTTCATTGTTTGAGGTACCAACAAATAGCCTGCACCAGTAGGCGTGGGGGGATCATACTGGTCCAGAAGTTCACTCAGATACTGCGGTGTGAAACCGTTAAGTGCTTTATACGTCAGTAGTAGTATTTTATAATCAATGCGAGATTTGATTGGGAGCCAGTGTAGACTGATTAATACAAGGGTGATGTGGTCATATTTTCTAGATCTAGTGAGGACCCTTGTTGCTGAATTCGGAACTAACTGAAGCTTATTTATGCACTTACTTGAACACCCAGACAGTAAAGTGTTACAGTCACAGTCTAATCTAGATGTAGCAAAAGCATGAACTAGTTTTTCTGCATCCTGTAACGACATCATATTTCTAATTTTAGCAATATTTCTAAGGTGAAAGAAGGCGATGCTGGTAATATTATTCATGTGAGCCTCAAAGGAAAGACTAGGGTCACTAATCACACCAAGATCTTTGACTGCTGTACACGCTGAAACAGAAACACCATCCAGAGATGCTATGTAATCAGAAAGTTTGCTTCTAGCTGTATGTGGTCCTAGTAAAAGTACTTCCGTCTTATCTGAGATGAGCAGAAGAAAGTTATCAAGCATCTACTGTCTAATGTATTTATACACTAGACAGTACACACCTTTACACACTTTTACACACCTTTACACACACATTGTTAAGCTGATCTTTCTCATCTGGCTTTGCTGAAATATACAACTGTGTATCATTAGCATAGCAATGGAAGCAAATACCATGTTTATGTATAATTTCACCCAGAGGCAGCATATAAAATGAAATGATATCATATTTGAACGAGAGCATTAATGGTGGGAGTGGGAGTGGGAGTGGTAGCTCAGTGGTTAAGGTGCCGGGTTACTGATCGGAAGGTCGGGGGTTCAAGTCCCTGTATCACCAAGTTGCCCCTCTTGGGCAAGGCCATTAATCCTCTATTCTCTAGGGATATCATGGCTGACCCTGCGCTCTGACCCCAGCATCCAAACAAGCTGGGATATGAGAAGAACAAATGTCACTGTGCTATAATGTATATGTGAAAAATAAAGGCTATTCTAATAAAAACAATGCTACTGTAAGTACAGACAGATTGAAAAAAATAATAAGCTGATTTTTTTTTTTTTAATTATCCAACCTTTAACTTTTCAGTTTCAATGATCCTGTCCCCAATATAGTTTCAGATTCCTCATCTTGTCTGTTATTAATGAAACCTGGTGTGCTGTAGCTCATCTACCTAAAGGTGTTCTGTACTGCTTTTCCGCTTGCCATTATTGTAAACAGTGGTTATTTTAATTCTTTGTAGTGTTCCTGTTGATTTAAACCAATTCGGATATTGACCTCTGACCATTCTCATCAACAAATCATTTACACACACAGAAATGCACCTCAGTGGATGTGTTATTGTTAGTGGTCAGATATCATTGGATACCAATCCGGGCCAAAGAAAAGCCTGACAATTTAGTCTGCTGAAGAGTCAAAACTATATAGGCTATATGGCTATATAGTGTAGATTTCAGTATCAAGATCATATTACTTCATATCATCAGCTCAGCAACTCTCTCTCGCTCGCTCGCTCTCTCTCTGATGCACACACACACACACACACACACACACACACACACACACACACACACACACACACACACACACACACACACACACACAAAATATTTAATACTTAAACTATAAATAGTCCTTATTAGCACCTTTTGTTGCAGTAACACAAAACTGCCACATTTTAGACCTGATATCCACTGTGTTCTTTTGTAGTATGAAACTGCAGGAAGCTGTAATATTAGCATACTCATAATGTGAGCAATGTGCATCACCCTAACCCTGCAAGTGTTTGAACTTTCAAAACTGCATTATATTACAGACTGGAATATATATACACTGTGTGTTTGTTTGTGTGTGTGTGTGTGTGTATATGTATGTATGTGTATATATATATA
>JAAIIK010000123.1:492766-521336 GCA_014706435.1 Silurus glanis
ATATATATATATTTATGTAGATTTTTTTTAAGCCATAGTGTATCTAATGAATGAGCCTATGGTTTAGAATTTCACTGGAAAAGGATAGAGAAAGTGTGAAAACTTGGGTAGTAATTTATATTAATACATTAACAGAGCACAGTGCTGTAAAAGTCATTTAACAAATTCCAAATATTTTGGAACCTGACGACTTACAGAACCATGCTGCAGTGTAAGGTTAATAGCAACATGTTGCTATGTGGGTTTGTGCTCTCCATCAGCTGCATAATTGGCGTAGTTATTGGCCATTTTTCTTTCCTTTGAATACAAAATGAGATAACACAAGAATTTCCATAATGATTCATATCTACATAATATGGTAATATAAAATATAAAATTTCAGCTAATCCCCTGATTTATCACTTTTAGGTCGTATTGTTCGTATAAAATGAGCATGAGGTAATCATTACATTTTTCCTTAACAAACCTGATTGATTTTGTGTGTATTATTTTGGGTGAAAGAATAAATAAATGAAAGAATAAATAAATAAATAATTAATTAAATAAATAAATAAATAAATAATTTTCAGTCAAGTTTTTTCTTTATTTGATCTATAGATTTGATGTATTTTTGTGTAATTTTTTGATGCAAATTAATATTAAAGTTAATAATTAATATCAAATAAATATTACAAGATGTGCCTAATTGAAGATGGCTTTGAATGAAACCTGTTAATCTCAGTCTTACACCGCCATAAATTATTTTTAAACAGATAAAGCAATTGTTTCAACTGTGGATTGTGTACTTTGTTTACCCTCTTCATAGCCGTATGTATTTTCCAAAACCTACTGTTAAATTACAGGGAATCAAACTTACATTTCCAAACTTTTTTATGCTACATTAAAGTGTGCTTAAAAGTTATCACTTTACAAGATTATCAGAAGATTGAATTAAAGAAAGTAAAAGATATAATGTTGAATGAGTTAAATAGACAAGGCAGAAGATGATTTGGGTCCCAGTTTTATTGATTCAAAGCAGCACTATTCTCACACTAGAGAAATTCAAAACAACTCCATAAAATTAAAAATACTCCAGCAAATTCAATCCTAAATTTCTTGTCCTTCATTTGAGTTCCCTTGTTTGTTCACTTTTCTCAGGCCTAATGCGCATGCAGGAGGTGATCAAGGCACCCTCCAGGAATGGTATGAAGGTGCGTATTCGCCAGCTGCCCACGGGGAGCACTGACGCTCGCCCACTTCTCAAGGAGATGAAGAAGGAACAGGAGTTCTATGTCATTTTTGACTGCTCCTACCAAATGGCCTCTGAGCTGCTTAAACAGGTACCAAATGAAAAAGAAAAAAAATTAACTCTTAAACATTTGAAGGTCTTTCTATTGTAGAATGTCCATAATCCAGGGTATTCAAGTTGTTCCATTTTACTTAATTCCTTTTAAAACATGGAATTTTTTATATTATATTTTAAAGTTATAGTGTGTTCTTGTTATTTTTCTGTATATATAGCTAATGTTGATGGGAATGATGACTGAGTACTACCATTTTTTCTTCACTACTTTGGTATGTATTTAAAATTGTTGACTATTTTGGTAACAGCATTTTAAATGTAAATGGACATGCAAATATGATGTAGGCCTACTGCTCAGACTGCATGTTTTATATATTCAACATATATCACATAAGTTAATATGTATATAGAAATAAGTTGATGCTTCTCTGAAAACTCTCCAAAAGGCTTCTCAGAAATTCTCTGCATACCGTTAAAGTATTGAGCAATCCAGTATAAATGGTGAGCTAGTTAAATGGTAGTCTAATACAGTCTTTTCAGGGAAGCAGGGCATTGATGATGAAAGTCCTTCATTATCCCTGCAATCAAATGATCAACTAGTCTTAACCTCCTACGGCCTCAGAAGCACTTTGCTTACACAGCTAATGAAGGGCTTTTGTCCAAAATGTCTAGATTTTCTGGAAACTATAAGTACTTTGCTGTTTCCCTGTCTGCTATCTCTCTTACAGTTTTACACAGAGGAGACACCAGCTTCTATCAGTCTAAAAAAACTTCTTGCCTACTTTTAAGGATCTCTTTGCACTTGACCTGGAGCCATACCGATACAGTGGCGTGAACATGACGGCTTTCCGCCTGCTAAACCTGGACAATCCAAATGTTGCATCCGTTGTTCAAAAATGGAGCGCGGAATGGCAGTTCGCCCCATACCGACCTGAAAGTGGCCTGATGAGTGGCATGATGACTGTAAGGATCGATCTATTCCACTTGTCAGGCACCCATTACAGCACCGTTTTTTCTGTGTCAGTGTAACCGTAGTTGTAACAGATCTTTTGTAGAATTCGTTTATTAAATCTCACCATATTATATCTCGTATATCTTATTTATTATATGTACTCTGAATAGAACAACTTACAGAAATGACCGCACTGCACACTAGGTAGAATTAGTCATGCTGGTTGAGATTGTTTAAAACAGATGGAGCTCTATTACCTTTGTATTCCAGGTACATTTTTACAGTTTGATGATGGCTTCATTATAACATTTTCACAGATATAGAAATCACGTCTGTTGAACCTTAAACTGTGACTGGGTGCTAAATTACACAATCATTTATGTATATTTTAACAAATACAAATAAAAAAATAAATATACACATTAAACTTGCTCTTTACTACAATAAACCTTATAGAAAATCTTTGGGTTTTATGACTAGATTTCTTTTAACCTTGAGTGCCCGCATTCTGGCCTAAGGTAACCCTACTTTTGATCACCCTCTGTGCCCATGCCCTAGGCTCCTCTCTCATATTTTGACACATTAACAGGGACACAGCTCTTGTCCTGGGGGCTGACTAACACCTACTGTACCTCATAAACAATTTTTGAGCTAAATCATATGTCCTTGAACTGATAAATGACCAAACTACGCTGAACAGCATTCTGTCAGCATTAAAACTGTGCTCTAAGCTTTGCTACTGATTTTGCTTTTAGTCACTGTTGATCTGTTTCATCCTTTATATATCGATGGAAGCACTTAGAGTCATGTCTGCCCTGTATTGCTGATCAACTTCTGTGATAGTTATACTGAGGTGTCATTAAATATTTTAGGCTGGATAGATCATAATTTAATCATATTACTTTTCTCTTCAGACATCAGCCGCTCTCATGTATGACGCTGTGTTCATGGTTTCTGTGGCATCACAGCGTGCCAGTCAGATGACAGTGAGTTCTCTGCAGTGCCACAGGCACAAACCGTGGCGGTATGGACCTCGCTTCATGAACCTGTTTAAGGAGGTGAGGGCTTATAACAAACACTTGCTGCTGGCTGGGTTAAGTAAAACACAAATTGAAAGTGACACAGTCGTATCTAGTTTGGATCTGAGACTGTGTGTAAAACTGAAAATCACAACCAAATAAAATAAAAATAAACAATAAGAAAAAATATCAACACTTGTTAGCTGATTGATTTTTCTCTTATTTAATAATAATTACCTGTGTAGAATTGTGTTATACAAAATATACTATATACCATCATTAAGGATTACGGCTACATTTATAGAAGAATTTAGTTTTGTTGTTTGGTGCATGTTGATGTTAGAAAATAAATCAATTAGAGAAACAGTAAGCTAATACTAAGCTATTTCTGCAAAAACTAGCAACAAGGTGAAATTCATCAGTTTCCTTTGTATTTTATGGTTCTGGAAACACTACTGAAAATTGGCTAATATTTTCTCCAGTTTAAAATATATGGTCTACCTTTAAACCTCCTTTCACTGAGCCTCGAGAATCTAAAACTACACACTCTTGCAATATCTGATTTTCAGCACTTTTTCACTATTAATAGGTACCCAAGAATCTTTTTGTCAGAAAGAAAGGTCCAAGATGTATTTTCACAGTACGGAATAAAATTACCGTTACAGAACAGTGCTGTCTAACGAAGGCCATTCATTTATTTGTAGTACACCACTAATAACAGAACATTGTTAACTTATAATAGAACATATTGTATAAAATCAGAAATAATAAAATTATATACCCTTTCCTGAATGTCGTTGTAGTTACATAAGTATTTTTTAAATAAGCATTATTTAAAAAAATTATTAATTAAAGTTGAGGATACACCTGGACTCATCATCTATACCAAAATAATGTATATTCATGATAAGAATATAACATTATTACAGTTCATACAGTATAAGGACATACTGGCGCAGCTCTATTTCATCTCACCCAACACATAATTGCAAACCATTGCTATTTTGGATCTTTTGACAGCATTTTAAATCTTGTATACAAGTAAAATAAGCCTTGTTTATTTAATGTATCACAGGTTTATTCACTCTACCAGAAGGTTTTCAAAATCCTATACATGATTCTAGAGACTTTTTCAGACCAGAATATAGGGTCAGTTCATGGACTCTGATAAATGAGTAGCTTGATCCTGTTAAGCCTCGATGCACTCTGAATGCAGCGTAAATCACTAGCCTAGTCCGTTTTATAACCTGTGTTTACAGTTTTTGCTCAGAGAATTTATCACACCAAAGATTAAATGTGTTCCTGGAGGTGCTTTAGGCTAGAGTATTCCTTCAACCCAATTCAAGTTAAGTTCAGCCTCAAAAATGCAGTTCTGTATATACAAGCCCAGAACTTTGACTTGAATGTAGCAGCATGATTACAAATGAAAGTGTCACTTGACTGTTTGAAATGAATACAAAATGGTACATCAGTCTATATCAATACTAAATATAGTCTAATATAAAATACAATAAAATATAATTTGAATTGATCTCATTTGACATGCTTATTACACTTGAAGTAAAGTATGTAACATTTGTTCATATCATGCAGTCTGGCAGAGGTAAATAGTAATTAATTACATTTACTCGCACTATTGTAATTGAGTAGTTTTTGCGTACTTTTGCCTACTAAATCTGCAATTTTACTTTTACTTAAGCATGTTTTGTTTGAAGTATTGTATCTAACTACATTTTAAATCATATTCGTTATGTTGAAAATAAATATAATGCAAGGGGACAAAGCAATCACACTCCAGAAACTACTACACTGATTGATTGATGGGCGGGAGAACAAACGCGCTAAACTCACCAGAAAGAAAGATGGAGACGGACAAGACAGTCGGCAGTAATGCAGGATCAGTTGAAAGCGAAATACCATTGAATCGAAAGTCCAGTGCGTGCGCTCACTGTCTGAATTCTGAATCTGCATTTGCAATTCCTCTCATTATCATGTTATATTATAACAGGATTTTGTTTTTTGCTGCATAAGTGTGTAACTCATATTAGACTCAAGTCATGGACTGTACTGTTGTTGTTTTTTTTGTTTTTTTATATATGCACTTTAATTAGAATCCCCAATTCTTCATCTGCTGTTAAAAAAGTTACTTTTTAGTACATTTTACTTTAAAATTTTAATAAAATTTTCAATTAGATACTTTTAACTTCTACTTGAGTAGACTTTTAGACTAGTAACTTTACTCATACTTAAGTAAAATTTCATTGAAGCAACAGTACTTTTATTTGAGTAGAATATTTTATTACTCTTTCCATCTCTGCAGACTGGTAATTATGTAAATGCAGAGAGCTCTACATTTCTGAATATGAATTTCCAGACACTAATAATACTTCACGATTGTGTATGACTTGGACAAACGTAAAGAACAGTATTTGTGTGTAATTGGTCTTATCGCTTTCCAGTTGTGTGTGTAACGAGAATGAGAGTTTACATTCGAAGCAAAAAGCCGTAAAACTTTAGCAAGTGACATTAAACTAATGAAAGAGGAAAAAAAAAAAAAAGACCAAGCTTGGTTGAGTCTTAAATGACTCCAGATGCCATGTTTAAATGACCTATAAAAACTCAATTACAGCATGATTAAGTCATTTAACTGTGCATTGTGAGTTTTCTCCACAGTTTATCCAAAAAGCTATAATACTAACCAATGTACTGGATCTGATCAAGGGTAGAAGGACTTCATCATATGCTTACTGCTGTGAAGATTATACTGTGTAGCCCTTCAAGGCCACATTTGCTGCTGAATCTGATATAGTTTACCTCAACAGGACTCTTATTTCACAAGCCCTGTGAAATAAGTGTCCTGCAAAGAGTAAGGTCATGAATTATACCCTTCTTAGCTATTTTAGGAAAATCCGAGCAATATACTTGAGACTATTTAGAGCTTTATGTTATGTATGTGAGACAGGTAATAAAAAATGTGATTGACTGCAGTGTGTATTTAAATAATTTCAGATTTAATCCCATGTTGATGGTAGTTATATATTCTGTCCCAGGGTCACCTTCTGTTTCACGGTCTAGGTACCACAGTTGAATGGCAGCATTTTTCTCTGTCTCATTACTGTTCATAGCAGGGGTGCTTAAAATCCAGCCCTTGAGGTCTTGGACACTGCTGTGTTTAGTATTTTCATTTCTCTAACCTGCTAATTATCAAATCCCTCATGAGCTGAATTTGGGGTGTTGTATCTAAACACACACACACACACACACACCACACACACTGCAGTGCTGTCATCCTAGACAGGATTTGGCCTTCCCTCCTCTGAATGGTAATGAGATAAGGAAGTAAAACTGTGATCATCACAGAGATGGCTGGAGAAAAAGTGTAATAGCCTGGTGATCTGGCAGAACATGTTCAGGTTTTATGACAGGTAGAAACTCTGCTTCTGTGAAGAAAAATGATTTCTGTGCTTCTGATAATTCATAAGGGCTTCCTGGCTATACCAATATATACCCGTACATTTCACATATATACCCATCTGTTCCTCTTCACAAGCTGTTATACTGTTAATGTATCTTAATGAACCCATAAAAATATGTGCTTTAATATACAACACTTAAAATATTTAACAGTGGAATCACAACAAAGTATTTACTATCATTCACCCTGAGAAACATCAGAATATCAGCCTTGACCTGGCTCAAATATGGCATTCATGCCATTGGCTGCAGGTAATGCCACTTATCAAAATGTTTTATTTTGTTGAATAAACATCATTTAATGAAAATTGTTAAGCAGGTAAGATTGTCTTATGTATTATTGAACTACAATGACATAAGCCTAAGGTGATTTGCAAGTACCGCGTTGACACCCACCCCTTGAATTTTTTTCACATTCGGATCAGCACCTCCATATGTGGTTTTCTTGCAGATTCATCTTGTGCTCAAAGTGCATTAATCCTTTCAGACTGTATGGAAAATTCATATTGGAATAATAATAATGTCTTATAACAGATTGTTTATTAGATCGATGTCCAGGTATGCTCCATTGCAGACCTCTATTATTGTTTAAAAACACTCCTGATTTCGGCCCTCCATTTTGAATTTAAACAAGATACCTCCATTTTGAATTTAAACAAGATAAACCAACTAAGGGAACAAAAAAGAAGCCATTCTAAAGCTAAGTAAGGGGGGAAATCAATCAAAGCCTTTGTACAAGCATTGACTATAGTTAATACATCAAGTTGATTGTACAGAAAAAGAAAGAAATCACCAATATACTAAGAATCAGACAATAAATGAGATAACTAAGAAAAATAACAACAAAATGATTGTACATTTCGTGAAGAACGTCCAAAAAACAACAGTAAGTGACATCATTAACAAACTCAACAGAACAGTCACCCTTTCAAAGAAATACATTTAGTTCATTCCACAGATGTAAAGATGTAAACCACTCATTTGTATTGTAAATATTGATCAAGCATGGTGGAAGTAGTCTCATAGATTGGACTTGCCTGACTGTTTAAATGAGCTCACATATCTATACTGATTTTGTAAATCTTGATAATAGAAGCAGAATTTACAGAAAAATGTATTAAATCTAATAAGCAGGAACTTCATCTCCTTCAGGACAATGATCCAAAACATCATGGCATTATAAATGGAAAAAGTGGAATGTTTTAGAAAGTAAGTCAGTCACCAGAGATTAACACAGTTGAGCATGCATTTAACATCCTGAAAAGGATGCTGTAGTAAGAAACCTAAAAGTTATTAAAAGTTATTACTAAGGGATAAGCAACCAGTTATTAGGAGTTATTTGCTTTCATTTACGTTAAGGCTATTTTCCTCATATCTTCCCACCAAAATATTATGTGTTCTGCCATTAACGGTGCCATCTAAAATGTTGAAAAGTTTAAGGGGAGGTGAGGACAAATGACACAAATGACACATTCATTCTTGTACAGTGAGTGGTCATTTCAGTCATTTTAATAAAAAAAGCTATACAAAAGAAAGAACAAGAAGTACTTACTTTGAAGTTGCTTAAATATAGCCAGCCTATCCTGTTGAGTACAGCTGACTGAGATGTAACCTAATGATTCACTGTGTATCTAATCTAACCATGTCTAACCACCTTTTCCTTAATGTGGCAAATGCCTCAGGCGCAATGGGATGGCCTGACAGGACGCATTGTCCTGAACAAGACCGATGGACTAAGAAAAGTCTTTAATTTGGACCTCATCAGCCTTACGGATGAAGGTACAACAAAGGTGAGTTAAACAGCTCAGTTAAAGCTTCTGACAGAACAGTATTTGAATTAATAGATCATTAATAGGTTTGCTTAGGTTTGATCCAATGTATTTATTTTTATTTTATTTGTATGTCTTTTTAATGGTAATCAAAATCTAATGTACAACCCCAATTCCAAAAAATTTGAGCTGCTGTTTAAAATGTAAATAAAAACAGAATGCTAATCAAGTAATCCTATGTTTTCTTCACAATAGAATATAGAAAACATTATAGAAACAATATAGAAGACAGAATTTTTAAATTTAGATTTGTTTGACCACAAAACAGTTTTCCAATTTGCCTCATTCCATTTTTAATAAGCATTAGCCCGGAGAAGATGGTGATATATCTGGATCGTGTTTACATATGGCTTTATCTTTTGCATGATAAAGCTTTAACTTGCATTTGTAGCAAACTGTGTTCATAGACAATAATTTCTGGAGGTGTTTCTGAGCCCATGCAGTAATTTCAATTAAAGAATCGTGCCTGTTTTTAACGCATGGCAGCCTAATAGACCAAAGATCACAGGCATCCAATATTCATTTTCACTTTTGTCCCTTGCACACAGAGATTTCTCCAGATTCTCTGAATCTTTTGATGTTATGTAATGTAGATTACATGATATTCATTTTTATGTTGACAACCATTATTTTGAAATTGTTTTGTAATTTATAGATGTAGTTTTTCACAGATTTCACACACTGCCTCTCTCTCTATGACAGTCTTTTTTATACCTGTTGACAGTTAATCTAATTAGATGCAAAATGTTCCACCAGCTATTGCTTTTTAATAAAAAATTTAAAATTGCAAATATGATGGTACAAATTTTACATTTCATCACGTTGAACATTTGATAAGTTTTCTATGTTGTGTTCGAAATAGAACATGGGTAAGTAATCAAATCAATTATCATTGCATTCTGTGTTTATCTACATTTTACATAGCATCCCCAACTTTTTGGGAATTGGGGTTGTACTTTGGTATTCCAATCTGAGATTTAAAATGTATTTCATTTACAGTCCCCTCCAAAAGTATTGAAATGTAAGGCCAATATTTTGGTGGTTTGTAGCTTCCCTTTAATTCCTGCTTCAAAACTGTGACCCACTGACATCAACTGTTGCATTCTTCTTTCAAGGTGCTTTCCCAGACATGTATTACAGCTTCTTCCAGTTATTGTTTATTTTAGGGGATTTCCCTTCACTGTTCTTTTCAGGTGGAGATATACATGCTTCATCAGTTTCAGGTCTGATAATTTCTTGGCTAGTCTGAAACCTTTTTCTGATAATCCTTTATTGTGTTGATCATGTGATTCGGTTCATTGTATTTTTTCACACATTATTGGATGTATTTGCCTTTGTAAATTGCAATACATATTTCTGTAGACTTTGAAATGTATTGAGTTGCTTCCACCATGAGTTACATAATCAATATCCGTGCTAGTGGTTCTTGTTTCCAGAACTTTTGTGGCTCATCTCTGTATTAATTTGCAAACTAGCCTTTTGATTCTTACTGTTGTGGTATGTCCTCTATATTTCTGCCCTCAAAGTATTCTTTAAATGGCTGATTATGATACATTTACCCATGTCTTTGAAAGTTGTCGGTGATATCACTGATTGTTGTTTTGGGGGGTTTCTTTACGGCTCTACCAATGTTTCTGTTATCAAATTTTGCTATTTTCCTTGGCTGACTGTTCCATGTCTGGTTGTTAGTATACTGGTGGTTAATTTCTTTTCAGAACAAAGATTTTGTATTGGTTATGTCCAGTGCTTGTTCAACAAATGTAGTCTTTACAAGTGAAATTCAGGGCTCACACTAAAGACTAAATATTTAAAGCTAACTGTTCCCTGTAACAAAGCATATGATATGTCTCGTGTAGCGCAAAACAAAAGATTTGGTCTTGCCATTCTTGCCAATTTTGCCAGTTCTATTGGAGAGGACTGTATGTTCTATCTTAAATACTACTGGGGTATTACTATTAAAAGTATGTTTGTCTGTTTAAAATGGATTTGCTAAAATAATACTTTTATTCATTTTAATAAATAGTAATTCTAATTGCCACCCGAGAAGTCCTTGTTTCAGAAACCTTGTTTATATGCTTACTTTTCGAAAGCATGTAGATGATGGTGCACCGCGTCGTACAAAATTGTGGACAAAGGTTTGTTGTAGTCTTTTTTTTTTTTCAGTTCTTAAACAAAATATCCATTTCCCAGAGTCATCTTCCTATATCAAACGTTCCTCATTAAGTTCCTTCACTGATTATCTCTGAACTTCATATGGGTAAAGCACAGCTGTGATTCTGGAATATGCAAGTTATAATTAATGCCACTAATTACATTTTATGTTCTCAGAGTAATGAAAAGCTCCCGTATTTGTCAGCACTGAATTCTTTGAAACATATTGTTTCTGAATGTGGCTCCAACGCAGACACAGTTAATCCACTGGCAGATCTTCGGAGAGAAGTGCTAATTCATGTTTGAACACTATTTCTGGAGCCTTTGCATAGAAAATCCCTGAAGGGAAGCAGTTCTGTATGACATACAAAATACTTAAAGTGGTTTATGGCACTGTTAATAAAGACATTGCCAAACAGAGGGAGACTTGTCATTTTATGTAGCTTTTTTCTCTAATTCTCTTATTGCTTACAGCTCTGTTAATTCACCAGCACATCACTAAAAATGACAGCAATTAATTTTTGATTTTTGCTATTGTCATGGTGAGTGTTTCTGTGTATGTCTTGTATTAGCGAGTCTAGGATTCAGGCTAGAGAGCATGAGGGGGAAAGAAAAATTCTCCCTCTTTGAAGACATTTAACTCCATTTATACTCATTTCTGCCAGCTCCCTATCACACTTCACAGTAACTCTCTTGTGTTTAATACACAAAAATGTTTCTTCTGTAAAGTGTATTATTTAGCTTTTCCAAATATAGCAATATGTAATCCATATGTTTCACAGTTCTGCATCATTCCTGTGTGAATACCATTTCCCCATTCCTCTTGTGAGTAGTATTAGTGCTCTTTTTCACTCCTTATTTCAATCCAACAATCCTCTCTTTCATTACAAATATCAAATCTCATTAATACTGCTCTGGAGTACTGATAGTGTTTCAACTGCCTTTCAAATTTTTTATGTAATGCAAATAATAAACATTTCTCCCAATTACGATTAATTGAATATTTAACATAATATTGTTATTAACAGTTAATTAAAAAAAAAATGTAGCCCAATGTGTTTATTGTTAAATGACAGTCGTTGTGTATAAAAAAGTTGTTGCATTTACCAAAATACTGTCTTACTAGGATGCTTAAAAAATATAATAATAACATTGTTTTAACGTTTCATGACAAGACAACTGATCTGATGATGCATTGTGATTTTACAACCCCAATTCCAATTTGTACATGAAACAGTATACAATGATGTGCAAACTAATTTTTTATTTACAATAGAACATAGAAAACATGTGACATCAAAACATTAATTGTTTAAACAATAAATGTACCATATTAAGGGAAAAAAGGTCATTTTGAATTTGATGGCCGCAACACGTCTCAAGAAAGTCTCAAACAAAAGGCTGGAAAAATTAGTGTCACTAAAAAGAAATGGCTGGCGGTAGTAATTTGAACTAATTAGGTCAATTGGAACCTTATCAGTAACATGATTGGGTATAAAAAAAATAATCTTAGAGAGGCAAAGTCTCTTAGAAGTAAATAGGTTGAGGTTCACCAATAAAAATAAAAAAAAAACTTTCTCTACAAATTGTGGAACAATTGTGAAGAATTTGAATATCCCATCATCTACAGTAAATAATATTACCGAAAGATTCCGAGAATCTGGAGAAATCTCTGTGTTCAAGAAACAAAGGCAAAACGTCATATTAGATGCCCGTGTTCTTTGGGCCCTCAGGCAGCACTGCATTAAAACAGGCATGATCTGTAATGGAAATCACTGCATGGGCCCAAAAACACCTCCAGGATATGGGTTTATGAGATTTCCAAATCATTGCATATCATTTTTGGAATTTTATACAATTGCAAAACACAGTGTAAACAGAAATCAATTAAAGAGCTGCATAGAAGTTTACAAAGTATTTTCTTATAAAAATAAACTTCCAGTTTATGTTCTAAAAAGACAATAAGAGATGACTGAACTAGATACTCTCTCTCCCCTCACAAGCCTGAGTCATAAAACACAAATATATAAATCTAGCGAGCATCATTGAAGACTGAAGCAAATCATTTGGCTAAATTCACATTACAACGTTGTGCTGAAATACTGCCTATGTTTTATTAATTCCAATGCTTTTCAGATTAATTTGATTCAATTCACTTTTAAATATGTACATTGTCCTAAAGTAGCTTTACAGAAGTAATTTTGTAAATTTCAGATAAGAGCCATTTTATATTAGCGAACATATCAACACATGATGTATATCCTATTTTTTTTTTGCCATATGTCGGTAAT
This sequence comes from Silurus glanis, assembly GCA_014706435.1. Classification (NCBI taxonomy): domain Eukaryota; kingdom Metazoa; phylum Chordata; class Actinopteri; order Siluriformes; family Siluridae; genus Silurus; species Silurus glanis. The sequence continues at coordinate 505,765 of JAAIIK010000123.1, forward strand.
AGACCCTTTACTGAACCATAAATAGAAACTATAACTACATACAGCATATCTATTCATTTATGGCTTTTATAAAAATGTACCTGAAAACAGTTTGTGCATACCTGGTGTAAAGGTGTGCTTCTGATAATAACAAATAGATGGCAAATACAAATGTGAATTTGAACTATCAAGGCAGATATCTTTCATGCAAACAAATCATCATAATTGAAAATTATATTAAGACTTGAAATATAAAGAATTCTTCTGTTATTGTATTAAATACTTAACGTCCCCCTATTTTTTATCCTTTATTCCACCCTATAATATATAATTTATAATAATTAGCTGCCTATGTTTCTTAAGATGTATTTAATTTGCATTACTCATAGATTGGAGTGTGGAAATCATCTACTGGTTTGAACCTGACTGAAAAGAGGGACAGCTCTAATAACATCACAGATTCGTTGGCCAACAGAACGCTGATTGTTACCACAATTCTGGTAAGATAAAAAAAAAAAATTTCTCTCTGGTATAACTATGTAATTAACTGCTGTTACTTTTAATCTTTTGTATGGCTTTTAATGTCTTTTAATAAGGTCGATTTGTTGGGTGTTTGCAGGAAAACCCGTATGTAATGTATAGAAAGTCTGATAAGGTGCTTTATGGGAATGATCGCTTTGAAGGCTACTGTTTAGATCTACTGAAGGAGCTCTCCAACATTCTGGGATTCAGCTATGAAGTCAGGCTGGTGTCGGATGGCAAGTACGGTGCCCAGAATGACAAGGGGGAATGGAATGGAATGGTCAGGGAGCTCATTGACCATGTGAGTCTCTTTACTCTTACTTCTTATATACTGTATATAACTGGTACACAATTTGTGCTTAGATAGGATTTATTCATACATTATTATTATTATATTAAAAATGATGGATAGATAGCTAGATAGCTAGATAGATAGATAGATAGAAAGAAATACTGGAGCTGAAATTAACAGCTTTATTCAACACTAATTTTCAGTGTTTTATCATACACCTAAAACATAAAAAATTTGGTGGAAGCAAAAAAAAAAAATTACATTTAAATGCAGACAAGCTGTAAATACCAAAGAGATAATAAAGTCTATAAGGTTCCAATAAAACAATAATAGAATAATAATATGATTGTTAATATAGTAATACTTATACTTTATGTGGAATATTGATGCTCATCAGCAGTCATTGAGAGTGTGAACTACAGAGATATTTTCACTGTTTTAAAGCGGTTTTAAAGATACACACAACAATTCTGCTATTAATTTGTTTTTAATTATTTTCCTCCCTGAAATAGAGCAAACATTTTAACTTTAAATAAAACCAATTTCATGTTTGCAATCATGCTCATATTCAGATGTTATAAAAAAAGATCTTACAAAGTTACAATCATATCTTGCATTTTGTGACCATTTGTATTTATTTTGGTGACACTTTGGTACAATCCCCCGTTTATTTCTAAACCAGCACAAAAAATAAACAAAAAGAAATTAGGCATATGTTATTGATTGCATTTAAAGCAGGAAGTTTTACTTCTAATAGCATTAATAATGGTAACAAATAAATGAGGCAATGCACTGGCAATTTAGTAATATCCAGACAGTTGTTGTATTTACTGGTCTTTAAATAAAATCCATGGTTATCTTGGTCTGAGACCCAGACAAGAGTGAGACCTTCAAAAAAATAGTCTTGAGTACTACAACAGTAATGGAATCTTATTTTATGTTGGAGACCTCAAAGCCCTTTGTAAGTCATTCTGGAGAAGGGTATCTGCAAATGCCATAAATGTAAATCTAACACTAGAGTGCAATATTTAATTAACTGCATCTTCTTGGTCTGAATAATTAAATAATTAACCTAGTGTGGGTCATTTTGCAAATAACTTGCAATAAACAATCTGTTCATTTATTTATTTATATTCGGAAAAAATATATAAAAGTTTTGTTATTCACAATAATATTAGTCTTCCAGGTTTTAGTTTTAGAAATGGTTCCAGACTGTCACCTATAACAGTGCAGATTACCAGTCAGTTCATGGTTTTGTTTTGCTGTAAACTATCACCCACCTATACTTTTTTTCTCATCAGATAGCTGATCTAGCTGTGGCACCTTTGACTATCACTTATGTGCGAGAGAAAGTCATAGACTTCTCTAAGCCGTTCATGACCCTGGGGATTAGTATCTTGTATCGTAAACCCAATGGCACCAATCCAGGAGTCTTCTCTTTCCTCAACCCCCTCACCCCGGACATCTGGATGTATGTGTTGTTGGCGTGTTTGGGAGTCAGCTGCGTGCTCTTCATTATTGCTAGGTATATTAAGAGATTTGTCTTCTAATGGGGCCCAAGTGCACCAAATACTTAAAGTCAAAAACCTGGCTTAATAAGAGAAACTGATTCCTTGATGCATCTCAGCAAATACTTTACTGAAGGAAAATCTACTGTGTTTTTCACATTGAAAGATGTTAAGAATGTTGATAGTTATCTATTGTGCATGTATTAAATAAATTATTATTACAGGATATGTAAATTAAAAACACACATTTGTAACGGTTATGTCTCTTATTCAATGTTCAGTTTCATGATAATACATGTGAATTAATCTGTCTACTAAACTCATTTTAACCTTGAAATTATCTTGACCTTGTGTTTGCACTAGACAGTTCAGAAAATGATAATGATGTCCTGGGGTCCCATAATTATGAAATCTGTGGTTCTTCTTAATTGCTTAGTTTTATGAGCATGTTTTTGTATTTTCTGTGCATAATTCTCTTGTTCAAACTCCATAAAGGTTCACACCATATGAATGGTATAACCCTCATCCTTGCAATCCTTCATCAGAAGTGATGGAAAACAACTTCACATTGTTAAATAGCTTGTGGTTTGGAGTTGCAGCACTGATGAGACAAGGTAGGACATAAAAAAAACTGTTTTATATGAAATAGTTTCTGTTATAAAATAATATATATAAAATGTGCAATATGTTATAACAATTATTATAGTTTATATCTTTAATAAGATACAAACAGATTATTTTGTATATATTTTGTATACTGTGTATATTTTGTATATATCTTAATGGAGACCAAAAAATAAGTTTAGACACTCACCCTCCACTGTATTAGAAACACCACCTGATAATGTATGCAGTTATCCAATCAGCTACACATATAGCAGAAGCACAATTTAAACAATAATGCAATTATACAGTTCAAGATATACTCCAATATAAGGAAAATATGGGACAAAGTGTGAACTCTGTGTCTTGAATAGTTGAAGTATTTCAGTATTATCTCCCATGTTTTTCCTACACAATAGTCTCTAGGGTTTATACAGAATGGTCCAAAAAAACCACAGAAACATCCAGTGGGTGGAGGGTCTGCAGGATGAAACGGCTTGTTGATGAGCATCAGAGATGAGATCAGAGGAGATTGACCAGACATTTTTATAACCTTAGTAAGCAGAAAAGTAACTCAGAATGCACAATACATAAGACCTTGAGGTGATTGAGCTACCACAGTAGAAGATCATATCGGCTTCCATTTCATCAGCCTAGGACTAAAATTTGAAGCTATTGTGGGCAGTTGAGGACTTGAAAAGGACTAGGTGAATTTTTTTCTAATATTGAACTGTCCAGTATAGGTAGTACTGTGCCCATGATAACCAGATATCGTTTTGAGTTGCTGTAGTTTGTCCACCACAAGATTTGAGGCTTTTATGCTCAGCAGAGTTGAAGTAGTGCGTAAAGAGTGTTTAAGTAAGTTCCTATATTCTTTCTGGAAGCCTGATTCAATGGCCATTTTCTTCTCCACTCTCTTATTAACGAGGTTTTCCACTCACACAATGTATTTTTTTTTGGTGTTTTTTTTTTTTTCACACCATTCTGTATAAACTTTATGGACTGTTGTGTGTGAAAATGCAAGCAGTTTCTAAAATACCAGCCCATCTGTTACAAAATCCATGCCATGACCATTATGTTGAGTCATAGAGATCACACTTTTTCTTAATTCTCAGTTAGTCAACAACAAAAAATCGAATTAACAGCTTTTTTTTCAAATTATAATTAGGTATTCTTATTTTTTATTTATATATTTTAATTGATAAAATAGCTATATAGCAGTTCTATAGAAATGTAATGGCTGATTTAACCTAGACAATTTTTTCTTATCCTTCTTGTTTTGTAAAAAAAAAAAAAAAAAAAAAAAGAAAGCGCTTCTTGCCTGGCAAAAGTTCGCTGGTTCTGCAGTGATGCACACGAAATGGATGATGTATCAGATGTACATTAAAGTTTGGATGATTTTGCTTAAAGTGTGGCTTTAATTAGAATAGGAAATAATAGCAATCATTTAACCATATATTATAGATAGCTAGGTGTGGTATGATATAGGGTTTGGCCAGATACTATAAGGTCTAACAGATCCATAAGCACATACTGTAGTATATGTGTGTCCATAATCTGCTGGATATGTAACAATCAGTGCTAATGGTAAATTTTGTTCTGTCTATAAACCAGCACAGTGTAATTGCATCTGTGAGTTGCTGTTTGCTTACTGCAGCATGCCACTAAGCACAGGTGTTTAAAGCACTTCTTGAATCATAGGTAATAGTTATACCTGACAAGCCAAAGGAAATTTCTAAGCCCAGTCAAAGACCACCAGCTGAGTCTGATGTTCTGAAACACTGTATTTTTGTTATTCTCATACCGGAAGCCTTCTGACTTCCTGAGTTTTAACTGTTATAATTTACCCCATAGTGCAAGCTTGAAATCTTAAAAACGGGACAAACTTTGATGAAGCAACATTCAATATTAACCTTATACTAACAAAGTCTCCCTTAGAGTGCTTTCTGAAGCGTGCAAATAGCTGGTAAGCAAGCTGTCATATCCATATGGTACTTGAAAGCCCTCACCTGACACAGGGCTCACTTGACACATATTTAGATCCCACTGTGATCATTGTTTTGCATGGTCACATTCATTTATGCATTCTAAAAATCCAATTCCAGATATAGCCCACTTTTGCTGTTATGACAACTTTCAGTCTTCTAGAACGGTTTTGCTGTAAGGAGTATTTGTGCATTAGTATTAGTCGAGTAAGGAGCACTAGCACACAGTTTGCATTCCAGTTCATGCCAAAGGTTTTCAGTGGGGATTGAGGCTCTGTCTAGGCCACTCAAGTTTTCCGAAAAAACATTCAAGTTAAAAAAAAAAGTAACTTTTGTCAGGAATTTTCAACAGTTTTATCTAATATTTTATCTATCTAATCTTTAATGTAAAAGAATTGCTTACAGTACATTTTATGAAACAAATAGCTAATCTACTAACTTTAAATTGTGGAGATTAATCATAACTCATTGTATATTCCTATAGTGTTGCTGCTTTGCTATTCTACTGCCCTGGGTTTGATCTTGCACTTGGGTCAGTGTGAGGCATTTAAACTTTATTTCAGGGCTGTCATGTAATTCAGGAGAAGGTGAATGTCAAGTCAAGTCAAGTCAAGTTTATTTCTATAGAGCTTTTCACAACAGACATTGTCTCAAAGCAGCTTTACAGAAATCAACAGTCAAGGTGAATGGTGTGCATTTATACCTGATGAGCAGCCATGGCGACTGTGGCAAGGAAAAACTCCCTTAGATGTAATGAGGAAGAAACCTTGAGAAGAACCAGACTCAAAAGGGGAACCCATCCTCATTTGGGTGACATCAAGAGGTTGATCATAAATCTTTCAAGAATACAGAACACTGGAGAGAGAGAACTAACATGAGTACTGGAGTATAAGATTATAAGTAAATGTTCTTTCTACAGTCTTTGGTATAAAAGTAAGAGCTACTGAGCTCAACATTTGTGATCATCACAGATCCAGCAACAGCTTCTCCATGCCAGAGCCTTTAAACACTCCAGGAGGTCCAATGTCAAAACTCCACACATGTAGTGGGATCCAAATGGCACTGGCACGTCTCTAGATGGTTCAGGATGTTTGCGAGTTCGGCATCTACTTCTTTAAAGTCCATAATCTTCACGAGGTGGGACGTGACTGGAGCTGGCCAAACCTCAGGATGCCTCGGGATGGGGAGATAAAAGAGAAGCAGTGGAGAGCAATTAGCATAGCTGCTGTTCATGATATTAATAGCACAAGTTGATAATGTGCATGTGATCAGATGTTCTGGAGCACAAGGTTATGATGTGAGACGTGTTATGTGTAGGCTTTGCTAAAAAGATATGTTTTTAATCTGCACTTAAACTGGGAGAGTGTGTCTGAGCCCCGAACACTGTCAGGAAGACTATTCCAAAGTTTGGGAGCTAAATGTGAAAATGATCTACCGCCTTTAGTGGACTTTGCTATTCTAGGAACTACTAGAAGCCCAGAGTTTTGAGATCTCAGGGAGCGTGACGGATTGTAGCGTGTTAAAAGACTGGAGAGATACATGGGAGCCAAACCATTTAGTGCTTTATAAGTGAGTAGCAGTAGTTTGTAGTCTATTCGAAACTTAACAGGAAGCCAATGTAGGGATGATAAGATTGGGGTTATGTGATCATATTTTCTTGACCTAGTAAGAACTCTTGCCGCCACATTCTGAACTAACTGAAGCTTGTTTATTAACGATGCAGGACATCCACCTATTAATGCATTACAGTAGTCTATTCTGGAGGTCATAAACGCATGGACGAGCTTCTCTGCATCGGATATAGACAACATATTTCTTAGCTTAGAAATATTTCTAAGGTGAAAGAAGTCTGTTTTTGTAACTTGGTTGATATGATTTTTAAAAGATAAGTTGCTGTCTAAAATAACTCCCAGGTCTTTTACTGTTGAACTAGTAGTTACAGAACATCCGTCTAAATGCAGGTTTGGATGCTGGAGCTTCTGTATACTAGTTTTTGGGCCGATGAGCAAAATCTCCGTCTTATCAGAATTTAAAAGTAGAAAGTTATGGGTCATCCAATCTCTTATTTCCTTAACACACTCAGTTATCCGAGTTAATTGAGCTGTATCGCCTGGTTTAGATGAGATATATAGTTGGGTATCATCAGCATAACAATGGAAGCTAATTCCATGCTTTCTAATAATATTTCCCAAGGGAAGCATGTATATTGTGAAGAGCAGGGGTCCTAGAACTGAACCTTGTGGCACGCCATAGTTCACTAGCATTAGCCTGGATAGCTCTCCATTTAAATCTACGAAATGGAAAGTGTAGATTTTATTTAAACGGATAGAACAAAAAAATTATGTAACATGTAGTGGCTGATGGGTGATGTAGTCATTTTTGACGATTTCAGCATAATCATGACAATTGCTTCAAATATACATTGCTGACCAGTGTTGTGCTATTTACTAAGAAATAGTAACTAGTTACAGTTACTAGTTACTTCATTAGATACTTCATTCAAAAAGTAACTCAATTACTTTGTTGATTACTTACACCAAAAAGTAATGCTTCACTGTTAAAAGTAACTTTTTAGTTACTTTTTTAAAGAACGTTCTTTAATGTTCCCATTAATGCCCTTTTATGCGTTATGGTCTATACAAACACAAAACTGACTTGAACACAAAGTAATTTTTAAACACTATTTTATTTAAGTCAGACCAGCACAAACTGAATATATCACAAGGATTTCTGAAATAAATAACAAAACAAGCTGAAAAATATATTCAGATTTAAAAACTAAAGTGGCTTCTGCATCATAAAAGCTGTTGTGTTGAGCTCTTAAAAATGTTCCTTACACATCTTAAGTATGAAAACTATCAACAATGTACAACATAACACCGGGTTAGCTTCTAGCTTCGTCGAGGCATGGAGTTTCTGGAGGAGCTTCGACAGATTGGAGTTGCTGTTTATCGCAGTAGATACGACCTTCGTACCAGAAAGACACAGCTTACATTTGACTAAAAAGTTTTTGTCTTTATGCTCAACTAAAGTGAAATAATGAGCATATTTCCACTTTGAGAAACTCGTCTTGCTCTCGCCTCGCCTCGCCATTACTGCCGCACAGACCTGAATAAACGGAAACACGCTCACAGTGCGTCTTCTTCGTGTTTACAGTGGTTCATCCACCAATCCTACAATGCGTCACTGCTGTAAACAGGTTAGACTGTAGGCTACACTTAATTAAAATTTAATTACACAAAATGTAATTAAACGGACAACGCACCATACGGTAACGGTAACGGAGTAACTTTATTTAAAAAGTAATGCGTTACAGTATTAGTTACTGTCAAAAGTAACTGCGTTACAGTAACGCATTATTGCCCAACACTGTTGCTGACTATACAGAAACCAATTCCCTTATAAATGAGAAATATACTTACTGGATATTTTTCACTGTACAAAGCAACAACCAAAGAGAATAGACCTACCAAAAAAATTTACTTGATACTAATGCATACATTGGTTCCACACAATGTTACTTCAACCTCAGTTTTTCTTTTACACTTATTTGCTTAACTTGGTTCTACGCTATGTGAATTTATTTTGCATGAACATTAAATGCAGCTTTCCAACGTTGTTTTTGTACAGCTAATATGGTTAATATTTAAAATGATGTGTAACCCCGCACAGAACCAAGCTGAGTTTTTAAACAAAGCAATTGGCACTGCAGAGTGGACATGCTACTCTTCTGCTCCACCATCCCACAGACAATTATAAAGTTATCTCTAGGGCAACGAATAACACACTTCATGTAAATAAAGATTCTTTGGTGGCCTCTGCCTTTTTGAGGTAGAACTGCACACAAGATCTAATTAACAAAGTGCTTAGTGATAATAGGTCTAAATTCATATTGATTTACGAACGAGTTTACCTACTGTGATAGTTATGACGGTTTTCGAAAAGCCTGTATATTAATGATTGTTTTTATGAATGAGATAATGAAGTACTTAGTGGTAAAAATGCTTCAGTAGGACCATGTTGTAATCAACATAACTGTACTCCAACTAACCACCTTGTTTTGTTCCTTTGCTATAAATATAAGTGCTAGCACTATGAATGTGTGTACAGCTAGTGCAGCACAGTTAATCAGTTTCTTCAGTAAGTAATTACAGTCTGTCTTCTTAGGTTTTTAAAAAATAAAAGCTTTAGAAATGGTTTCATACCAATTCCCAGATCTGTGTGTTTATGCAGCTGAATGACAGAAGTCTATAAAGAGTTCCTTGGATTCCATTGCTTGATATGTGGTCTGACATGCACACTTGGATGTCATACAGAGAAAAAGTTGTGTTGCCTTTCTAAATTAGTTGCCACATGGGGAGTCCGAACATGTCCTAGATACTTCTCTAAACACTAAATGGCAAATTTGCTAAATTTGGAGTGCCATAGTGAACGTTTTAAATACTTATCTTGATGATCTCATTTTCAGTTTCTAATTTAGCATTTTAAGATTTGCAAAAAAAATTCTAAAAACATGCTTTGTTTTGTCAGTATGTCTTACTGGAGTGGAACTGCACATGTGGATGAATGAAAAATCCTTACAACCATGGTTCAGAGTCACCTGGAAGGACTTCTTAGGAGAGTGGAGGCTATTATTACAGCAAAAGGCTATAAGCACCTTTGGTGCACAAACAACAGATTTCAACAGTTACACTTTCATATTCAGTGAAATTATAGATTAGAATAAAAAAGAATTAGAATAAAAAATAATTATAACAAATTACAGCTATAACGATAGATCAGGATAAATAGTTGTTAGTTTGCATGAGTATTTTTTACATTTTTACATTTTTAACTTTGTGGGTCTTAATTAGTTTTTTTGTAAACTTGTATGTTTACAGTATGTGTTCTTAAATTGCACTGACCAACGCTTTTATGTTTTGTGACAGGGTCAGACCAGATGCCCAAGGCTTTATCCACCAGAATTGTTGGAGGGATTTGGTGGTTCTTTACACTTATCATCATATCATCATACACTGCAAACCTGGCCGCTTTTCTCACTGTGGAGCGGATGGACGCTCCGATTGATTCAGCAGATGATCTGGCTAAGCAGACTAAAATAGAATATGGAGCAGTGCGAGATGGTTCCACCATGACTTTCTTTAAGGTATGTGTTCACACAACAGGGTCTGTATATGTGCCGTCTCTCAGCATCTTAAAAATAATTGCAACATTAGTATGAATTGCACTGAACTAAAATGCCCTTGAATGATATTAGGGGGGTTTTATAAGGCCACATTTTTCATTTCCAGTATTCAAGCAATATTTCTGCTTGCTTTTAAAGACAAATAGAGCAATTTTCAAGTGCAAAAAGAGAGACAGAGCTGGCAGTAGAGACCTATGCTGAGGTCAGAAGAGCCATCACAGCCAGTATCGGTTTATCAAGAAAAGATTAAAGCCCATGATTATTGCTTTCTGTAGCTGATAAAGCAGTGACATGTAGACAAACAAAACAAATTGAATCAGCCCAGAAAAACTCCTGTCCTATTTATTTATTTTTTTTTTTTATTTAAAGACTCTCTGCACACAGACTGCATATCTGTGACACCGTGCCTTTCTTGCTACATCCTAAAAGGCACTGGGTACAATGTCAATGCACATGAGTTGCACAGATCTGATTTACTTTTTATCATTGATAAGCTGACATTGAGACCTACATAACAAGATCTGAGAAGTGAAATGCACGGAAAGGATTGCTCTTCCATTCGTACAAAGTTTTAGTCAGGAGCAACTTTGCTTTGCTTTTGTTTGCCTTCAGAAGTCAAAGATCTCAACATATGAGAAGATGTGGGCGTTCATGAGCAGCAGGAAGAACACCGCTCTGGTGAAGAACAATAAAGAGGGCATTACACGTGTCCTCACCACAGACTATGCCCTTCTCATGGAGTCCACCAGCATAGAATACATTAGCCAGAGAAACTGTAACCTCACTCAGGTCGGTGGACTCATAGACTCCAAAGGCTATGGAGTAGGAACACCTATAGGTAAGGCAGCTGATGGATTCTAAGATTCTTGATAGGAATCTTCAGTGGTTCTCAAATATCATAAAACTTTTTTTTAATGTTGTAGATTATGAGTGCACTAAGCAAATGGCATATCATTAATATTTAACACATGATATATTCAAAATCTATTGGACTATTCATTCATACATGCAGTTATTTTGCAAACTTATCTGGTAAGATTTGTGAATGAGTGCAATACGGTATAACACAGTAAAAATGTATATTGTAGTTTGTTCGTTTTTTTCATGTATGAGATATAGGTTATATCTCATATATGAATATAAAATTTAATTTGAGTTTGATTTTTCTGGATCATTTTGGAGCTGAGAGGAACATTTTGAATAAATCAGTTCACACAGTGAGCCATTTTTTACTACAAAATGCAAGTCATCAATGGCCGTAAGCAGCTCTATTGTTTGTGATCCTATGCACTGTGCAGTTGAATGTGCACATTATTCAGTAGCACTAGCTGCAACATAATAGTTGTGTTTTTCCCCAGGCTCGCCTTACCGGGACAAGGTGACTATCGCCATCCTGCAGCTGCAGGAGGAGGGCAAGCTTCACATGATGAAGGAGAAATGGTGGAGGGGGAATGGCTGCCCTGAGGAGAACAACAAAGAGGCCAATTCCTTGGGAGTTGAGAACATTGGTGGTATCTTCATTGTGCTTGCTGCTGGCCTTGTTCTCTCTGTTTTTGTGGCAATCGGAGAGTTCATCTATAAATCTCGCCAAAACAGTGACGTTGAGGAGGTAGGATATGATAGCATATGAGTGTGTTTAAAGCTCACAGCTTAAATGACCTCACAGATTTGGAATTCATTGTTCAGCATCAGAGTTTCAGTACATGCTAATAAATTACATGCTTTGTATATGTTCATATTTTATCTCTCTTATTAATAGCTTGCTTGTTTCTTTAAAAATATTATTTCTTTTTCATTACATTTCTTTTCCATTTGCATGATTGCACTTATTTGTTTGTTTTTGTGTCTTTCATCTGCAAGGCTTTTTGTTTCTATTATGGGGTTCAGTCACGGCAGCTGCAGAGACATGATTCCCCCACGCTCACTGGCACATCCAAATCCACAGATTTAGAGAGTGGGCACCTCCTTGAGGATGATGTATGCTCCTTAAATTAATCACTCCCACTCTCAGCTTGGTAGCTATGGAAGGGGTGCGTGCAACCTTGTTAATCACCCATTTCCTGTGACCAGACGTTTTTCCACTTGTTACTTGTTGATTATTCTACATACACTCGCTAAATATATATACCCATCACAGAGAAATAATAGACAACAAAATGGTGTATCTGTTGACTTCTATTCTATGATGGTTAATTCTTTAAATTTGACATTTTTCTACTTTAGATTTTTTACTTTTGTGACAGTCATTTCATTGCTTGTTACAAACGGGCTGCTAATTAGCTGATTTGTTTGATTAATGTATTGGTGCTACCAAAATATAAATACCAAAATAATAAAATATCAAAATATGCAGATTGTGTGCCCATGCAAAGGATGTACTGGCCATTTTAAACTCAAATAGCCTTATTAAATATAGATAATCCAAGATAGGCCTAAAGGTCTGTTATATGCAGAGCAGTGGGTCTCTGCTCGTGGCTTTTGTGGGCTGGAATTATATGTATTATATACATTTGCTGAATTCTTGATGAATAGGACCAGGTGAGATATTCTGCCATAGTCAAAAAAAAACAAGGCTGTAGGTAACAAGTGCCTCTGTAGTCACTGAGCAAAAAAAAGATCAGGTTTTGCATCCAGCAAAGAAAATCTGCTATGAATTGCTGTGCCGGTTATGTGCTATGTAGCCTTTTCACAGTAAAGAAAAACAAATGTGTGTAATTGTCATGTATCATCATACATTTATTTTTCTTTTATCTAGTGAGCTGAGAATTTTATTTTATAATTTTTTTAAATAATTTTAATCATTTCTTTATATACTATTTAGCAAATAATACATTTTTAGTAAGACTTGAAGTTTCATTGCAACTGCCAAACCTTTTCATTTATATTAAGAGGCCTCATGCTATTTTCACTTATTCCTGAAAATGTATAACTGAATTTAAAGTAAGACAATGGAGCAGTGTTTCTCTTTCAGAATGCGAGCTCACTTCTGGCTTCACCTTCTTTTTCAGTGCATATGTTTTAGCGAGTTAATGGAGGAGCTAGGAGTCTCCTTTAGGTGCCACAAAGCGATGAGGAAAAGAAGAAGACCACGAGGAAAAGCAGCACTCACAGGAGTCTTATGCAATTCCAAACGCTTCCCAAGGAAAGAAACTGTGACCTAAAGAGAAAAAAAGCTTTTCCATTGATTTTGGCAAAGCATTTCAATTTAACAATTGAGTTGCATAATTGAGTTTGTTTATTTATTTATTTGTTGGAACATGGGCATAGTGTGCATATCAAACTTTGTGGTAGTGGAAAACATCTTGGGGTAATTGTTAAGTATGTGGAATTATTGAATGAAAATGGAGTGGGGTCATAATCAGGAAGATATCAGTTACTCCAATGTAGCATTTCATGTGCCCATTCCTTATTTTTCAAAATAAAAAGATTTTGTATATTTTAAACAGAACTATTTTAGTCTGTATGAATTAAAAGATGTTCACAGGTCTTGATAATATTGCAAGTATTAACCAGTGATACAATGTCCTGAAGCCAATGTCAACAAAAACATCTATACATAAACAGTGGCAAATGAAATCTAAATACAAGCCATTCGAGCCTCATTATCCATCATTTTGTTGAAGCTGGAACAATTCAGTACATTTTCCGATCTATAAAAAAAACATCCCTAATGTATTGACCAGACTGGTAATATTTTTAAAGCTCAAAGACTCTCAATAAATGCCAAACATTAACTACCCTCACTTTTTTGCCTTACTGAAACCAAGTGAAATGCACTCATAAAAGCTTTTTCAACTGCAACAGCTGTTATTAAGTCAGCAGAAGAAATGAAAGAGCACAAATGTTTGACATTTACTGCCATTATCATGATTACAGATGATTTTTTTTGTCAAAAAAATTCCAGAAGGTACACATATTGTTCTCATATAGCTCAAGTAGAATTTCACACCTTCAGACAATTACCTTTAAAAGATTTAAGAGAACCTTTGGGCTTTTTTTTTTTTTTTTTTTTTTTTTTTTAGGATTTACGTAGGTTTGCTCCAAATGCTAAGAGAAGATAAGAAAATGCTTAAGGCAAAATAAGTCAGAACTAGTCGCATGTTTCAAAACTAGGCTGAACACACTAAGAAAAGGCTTCAAGGAGACTTCACTTCATAATAAATATTAATTCAGTTTAAATATGTTCGGCTCTGCTGGGGTTCCACAAGAGCTTGCATTTTTAAAGGATGTCAGATGGAGGCAAAATATGAAATTTCATATAGCATGCTAAATTATTCTGTTACAGTCCTGTCATTGCCAAAGGTCAGTATATTTCCTCTGATAATAAATAAGATTGGTTCTAGCAAGTAGCACAAGATTCCATGCAGAGTAAGGGTGGTATTGTATAAGTCAGGCAGTTTATACACTTCATGGTGCAGAGAGAAAAAAAAAATCAGCATTTTAGGGTTAGTGTGAACAGATTGTAATGCCTAGACTAGCAGCTCCTGCTAGAGTTTCCATCTGTTAAAGCAGTCATGGCTGAACCTGTACTGGTAAAAACTCCAGATGGTTGTACATTATAACCATTTAAACATAATCTTTATCCAAAATCTTTTCTTCAACTTCGTCATTGCTGTCAGGCTTTGCAGTTAGCTCAAAGCCATAGGCAGCGGGTCTCATTGGTCAAGGATCTATCTTGGTAAATGAGCCATGGCAGGTCTGTAAAATTATGCGGCTCAAAATTACTCAGATAGATTCCTCTTTGAGTCTGTTCCTTCCAAGGTTTCTTCCTTATATCATCTCTAAAGAGTTATTCCTTGCCACCTTGTCTCCCTTGGCTTGCTCACCAGGGATAAATGTAAAATGTATGTCCGCATTTCTATAAAGTTCCTCTTTGACAATGTCTATTGTTAAAAGCGCTCAGGAAATAAAATGTAATTCATTATGTGCAAAACCCTTTTTTTTACGCTTATTGAGTAGACAGATGGGAACTCTGTAGTGGGCAGATGTTAGGTTTTGTTTTAGCATTTCCCTGCTCTATGCAATCATACGGTCTACTGCTTTGTGAGCTGTTGTAGCTCGTAGATGCCTTTTTATCATAATAACATTTACGGCTGATCATGGCAGTAATTTGTGGTAAAGGTGGCATCCAATACAAAATTCACTGATCTGCTACTGCCTTAAGATTGTCTAGGATTATCTATGTGGATGGATGTATCTGCCCCTTTATGTCTTTCAAACCCAAATGTATTCAGTTTAATGAAAAAAAAAATTATTTCAGTATATCAGAAACTGCTGATCTCGCTGGATAATAGTTTCTCTAATAATTGTTGAAAGAGGTCCAAGAAAAATGGGCCAAACTGGCTTGAGTTGACAAAGTCTACAGTCAATTAAATAGTAGATTTTTCTGGTATCAGTACTTTACTCCACTATTTATTTTTCAGACAACTTTTTACTTTTACTCATTACATTTTTACACAAATATCTGTACTTTTTACTTCTTACATTTTCAAAACAGG
>JAAIIK010000123.1:531669-543410 GCA_014706435.1 Silurus glanis
ATACAGTGAGGAAAATAAGTATTTGAACACCCTGCTATTTTGCAAGTTCTCCCACTTAGAAATCATGAAGGGGTCTGAAATTGTCATCGTAGGTGCATGTCCACTGTGAGAGACATAATCTAAAAAAAAAAAATCCAGAAATCACAATGTATGATTTTTAAACTATTTATTTGTATGATACAGCTGCAAATAAGTATTTGAACACCTGTCTATCAGCTAGAATTCTGACCCTCAAAGACCTGTTAGTCTGCCTTTAAAATGTCCACCTCCACTACATTTATTATCCTAAATTATATGCACCTGTTTGAGGTCGTTAGCTGCATAAAGACACCTGTCCACCCCATACAATCAGTAAGAATCCAACTACTAACATGGCCAAGACCAAAGAGCTGTCCAAAGACACTAGAGACAAAATTGTACACCTCCACAAGGCTGGAAAGGGCTACGGGGAAATTGCCAAGCAGCTTGGTGAAAAAAGGTCCACTGTTGGAGCAATCATTAGAAAATGGAAGAAGCTAAACATGACTGTCAATCTCCCTCGGACTGGGGCTCCATGCAAAATCTCACCTCGTGGGGTCTCAATGATCCTAAGGAAGGTGAGAAATCAGCCCAGAACTACACGGGAGGAGCTGGTCAATGACCTGAAAAGAGCTGGGACCACCGTTTCCAAGGTTACTGTTGGTAATACACTAAGACGTCATGGTTTGAAATCATGCACGGCATGGAAGGTTCCCCTGCTTAAACCAGCACATGTCCAGGCACGTCTTAAGTTTGCCAATGACCATTTGGATGATCCAGAGGAGTCATGGGAGAAAGTCATGTGGTCAGATGAGACCAAGATAGAACTTTTGGGTCATAATTCCACTAAACGTGTTTGGAGGAAGAAGAATGATGAGTACCATCCCAAGAACACCATCCCTACTGTGAAGCATGGGGGTGGTAGCATCATGCTTTGGGGGTGTTTTTCTGCACATGGGACAGGGCGACTGCACTGTATTAAGGAGAGGATGACCAGGGCCATGTATTGCGAGATTTTGGGGAACAACCTCGTTCCCTCAGTTAGAGCATTGAAGATGGGTCGAGGCTGGGTCTTCCAACATGACAATGACCCGAAGCACACAGCCAGGATAACCAAGGAGTGGCTCTGTAAGAAGCATATCAAGGTTCTGGCGTGGCCTAGCCAGTCTCCAAACCTAAACCCAATAGAGAATCTTTGGAGGGAGCTCAAACTCTGTGTTTCTCAGCGACAGGCCAGAAACCTGACTGATCTAGAGAAGATCTGTGTGGAGGAGTGGGCCAAAATCCCTCCTGCAGTGTGTGCAAACCTGGTGAAAAACTACAGGAAACGTTTGACCTCTGTAATTGCAAACAAAGGCTCCTGTACCAAATATTAACATTGCCTTTCTCAGGTGTTCAAATACTTATTTGCAGCTGTATCTTACTAATAAATAGTTAAAAAAATCATACATTGTGATTTCTGGATTTTTTTTTTAGATTATGTCTCTCACAGTGGACATGCACCTACGATGACAATTTCAGACCCCTCCATGATTTCTAAGTGGGAGAACTTGCAAAATAGCAGGGTGTTCAAATACTTATTTTCCTCACTGTATGTATATATATATATATATATATATATATACACATACACATATACACATAGCCAATCACTAGCCAATCATATTTGCTTTTTGAATCAATGATAGCTTGCTTACTATCATTCTGATAAAAAATCATAAAATAATAATATTAAGGTAATTAGCAAAACTTTACTTAAAAAAAAAAGCAAAGCTTAAGTTGGAATTTGAGCCTTAGGAAGACAAAGGCGACATCTCATGTTAGCCTTGACTAACCTAGACTTTGCTTACATCATTATATTGAAACATTACCCCGAGGTAAGGTCAGAGTTACTTATCCTTAAATCTCACATTGCAGTCTGGTTGCTTATCCCTCTTCAAACATGCACAGATAGCTATAGCATTAAAGGGTTCTGTAGATGGATTGACATGATTTCTGATCATTTTATTTTTCTACAATGATTCATTTTATTGAAAGCTTGAAACTGAGAGAAAATTTGCAGAAGTCCATGTATAGCATGCAGATTGATCTATCGATCTATCCATTCTATCTATATTATTCTATTTTACACTGCTATCAATGCACTTCTGGTTAGATGCTAACTCTATTTTGTTGCCTTGTACCATAACATGTGCAATGACAAAAGTTGAATCTAATCTAATCTAATTTAATACAAACAAAATAAATAAATAAATAAATAAATAAAACTATAATAATAAAGTACAGGTATTTCCACCCCTTAATTTACTGCAATTTCCGGACTATAAAGCGCACCCATATATAACCCGCACCCACTGAATTTTACAAATATTTTTATTTTTAACATAAATAAGCCGCACCTGTCTATAAGCCGTCTACACTAATGTACTTTACACAGGCTTTAATGAAAGACACGTTACACACGGTGTAACAGGTGAAATATGTTGCGCTTCCTTTAGGAGCATAGCGGTATTTTGGGAAAAGACCGGCACAGCATTTTTCCGGTATTACTGCGTGTGTGGAGACCGAGGAATATGTCCTTATTATTTTCTGATGCTCATTTCTAAGTTTCTTTGACTAACCCGTAACGCTGTTGCCAAGAAAAATAAAAAAAAGCACGAGTTTTGGACACCTGTCTGTGCTTATATGATTTCTGTTGCAACTGGAGTTACAACTCGAGCTATCCCTTAACCCAGACTCAACGCGTTACAACGGCTTGTATCTAAACAGTATCCTACCAAGAAAGTCATTGTTCACTGTCTTCCTCCTTCCTTTCACAACTATTTCTCTCGGGAGTTTATCTTTTGGCATCGTCGTGCGTTTAAAAAAAAAAAAGTTTTTTCTCCCGATGCCGTGTAGCTCAGAACACAGGTGAAGTGCGTTTTTTCATTTCCGTTCGGAAATTTCATTGGTCTAATGTTATGTCGCTCAGTTTTTTGGCTTGAAGTTTGTGAAACCGGGAAAAACCCAGGAAAAATTCATAAATTAGCCGCTTCGTTGTTTAAGCCGCGGGGTTCAAAACGTAGGAAAAAAGTAGCGGCTTATAGTCCGAAAAATACGGTAGTTTATTCAGATTTTTCCATTTAATAGCAGTGCATGTCCTCTGATTGCTTAACTCATATTAACAGATTAGCAAAGCTTTAGCCGTCACCCTCTGCTAAAATCCAGGAACATTCATTCAAATGATATTATCAATCATTTGAAGCCTACCTGAAGAATAAATGCAGGGAAAACTGTTCGACTTATTTCAGCATACTTTAATAAATTTCTTTATTCCTTCCATCCTTCATTCATTTACTCCCTGGATATGCAGAACTGTCAGTATTTTTCTGCTTTTAAAATAAATTCTAAAAGCTGGACATAAAATGCCAAAGAATTTGGACACCACAGTCACCACAGTGACCCTGCACTAACTCTAGTTAATTTTTTTATACTCTTGGCATTGTTGTTTATGATGTTATATTCAATAATGAAAAATGCGCTTTAAGTGCGAGGCGGAGACTAAACAAACTTGTGGTCCGCTACTTAATATGTTCTTGAGGGAAATAAATTTTTTTTAATATAATTATTAAAAGGATTGCATTCGGTACACGTGTGTACCAAACCGAAAGGCCTGTGCCGAATACGTGTATGTACAAATACGTGTACCGTTACACCCCTAGTTAATGTAGAAATTTGTGGAAGTATGGTGTACCCCCCTCCTTGTCTATTTAAAATTTCAAACCCAAAAATAGTTTGTGTTGAAAGAAATAATATTGGGTGAATCAGTATATTTTGAGTTTGTACATCAGCAAGTGAGCAATTGGAGGCACACAAATGTATAGAATGTCTTAATGCAGTAGTATTTAATTTTTCCTTCACTTGAACTGGAAGACAAATATTTTCCAGCATGACAATGCCCCTGTGCACAAAGCCAGCTACATGAAGATATGGTTTATATTATTTTTTTATTATATTATTATTATCACTTTATATTATATTATTATTGTCAGGGATCCACCTGCCACGCCCCCCTCGGTAGCTGTCATGCTGCCTCGCTCTGCCACTCCCAGCATTAACGAGAGACAGGTGTCCCCTATATAAGCCTCCGTTCCGACATCACTAGTGTCGGACCTACTTTATGGCTACGGACACCGACCATGCTCGAGGCTGCCAGCATTCCCCGCTGGTTCTGTGGATTACTTTCCGTTCCGTGGATTATACTCCTTCCGTGGATTGCGTAACTCTACATGACTTGTGTGTGTGTGTGTGTGTGTGTGTGTGTGTGTGTGTGTGTGTGTGTGTGTGTGTGTGTGTGTGTGTGTGTGTGTATTCTGATTAAAGCATGATAGAGTTACTCCCGCTTCCGGCTTGTGGTCCGCACCTCTAACACTCCAGTGCTCATGTTAGTTCTCACTCTCCGGTGTTCTGTATTGTTTAAAGACTATAATCACAATCTTGATGTCACCCAAATGAGGATGGGTTCCCCTTTTGAGTCTGGTTCCTCTCAAGGTTTCTTCCTCATAACATCTAAGGGAGTTTTTCCTTGCCACAGTCACCATGGCTTGCTCATCAGGGATAAATGCACACCATTCATTTTGACTGTTGATTTCTGTAAAGCTGCTATGAGACAATGTCTGTTGTGAAAAGCGCTATAGAAATAAACTTGACTTGACTTGACTTTTACATGTGAGTGGCCTGCTATAGAACTCTGATCCAAACATTCCTACATCACTGTAACTACTCCTGACTTACTAACACCCTTGTGCTGAATGAGCACAAGTACACAAGCACAGATATAAAACCACAATACTACCTATGTTTATAACGGAAATAATCACCACATTATATTCACTTACAAGTCTTTCAATTTCACACTCCAGGTTGTGGATGCAATCCAGTTTCCTCTTGCGGCAGCGGCGAGCGGCGATGCGATTTTTGCTGCGGCGCCGCACATCATGCACAAAATCGAGCTGTTCACGTGTCAGCCGCTGTGTCTTCAGCATCTGCTGGAAGTCGTTGCGGCTTAGTGACACAATGCCATCCACAGAAAATGGCAGCTGCATCTGAGCAAGAAGCTGAAAAAAATCAACCAGTTTACATTTGCAGCTCCATTACAATTTCTTAATGTAATTAATTATTTTTTTATTATTATTGGAAGTTAGACATTTGGAGTTTACAAAAGAAACAAAAGATGCTTCTTATATGCTTATTATGCTTCCCATAGATTTTGTCGATTCTTCACAAAATCGGAATCACCGCATGTCCACAACATGCAAATTAACTTTGTGGCAAGGTCACCAAACAGGAAGTAAGGCCATATCTCAACAATATGTTTACTCTCACACCAAACTTGGCACATACAGACAGGTCTGTAAATATTTGGACATTGACAAAGTTATTGTTATGTCAGCTGTCTACCACAGTATACTGGATTTGAAATAAAAAATAAATATGAATATAATAAATTGTGGTCTAAAATCTTCTTAAGGAACCAAATGTAACAGGGCAAAGGAACATAACCTACATTAAATTGTCATGTTTAAGGTTTGGTTGCAAATCCTTTGCCTTCTGGAAGTAAAATGCCAGGGTTTTTGACTTGACCTTTGCAGAATATTGCAATTCTTTGCATTGGGTTGGTTTTCGTACAAAGCGTTAGCTGTTTATTACACTGCATTATAAAGAGGCGAAACAGAAATAGCTAGAGCAGTGAGCTGTTCTTTTTAAACAGGAGCAACACTTGTGGTCTTTCCATGAATAATAAAAAGGATACATCCACTTCATCATTTCAGTTTCTATTTACAGAGCATTGAAAAAACACAGTCTTAAGCTATTCACAAAACTTGGCCTGACCTGGCTGCCACAGATAGTTGGCAATAGTTGCTCCATATGATCTGAGATTTAGAAGAACATTGATCATATGTATAACTTTAGGTTCTATAAAGAGTTTGGAGACATTGATGTAAAGGAACATTTTGTTAACAATTGTTTCAAGGTATATAACAATCATTTTATTTAATTCACCTGAATAGTTTCTTCGTCATTCTTCTTACTAATGCATTCTCAATCTCAGCAATCTCCTCCCCACACCTTACACTTGGACTCCATTTGGATTATAATGTATTGATTGAATACGAAATATCCCATGCTATTAAATGGTGAGCAAAGAAGTCACTACAGTGTAATAGTTTTTTATTTATTTAACTTTATAAATAATGTACATTTTCCATAAATGTTCATGTTGCTGTAAAACCAATAGATCTGTTCTGCTGCAACTAGTCCCCACCAGAAGTCACATAATTATCTGAATGGAGTCCACCTGTATGCATTTTATATGATCAGAATATAAATACACCTGTTTGTGAGAGAAAAGACCCCAAAGAAAGAACCTAAACATACTGCATTAAGGTTAAGGAGCTATCAAAACAAGTCCGGTATCAGCCAGGCTTTGGCTATAAAAAATAGCCCATACGTATTGTGAAGTACCATTATATCCTTATAAAATAAATGTCACAATAACGCACAGAACAATCCATCATAAGAGAAAATACAACACTGCACATCACATTGGGAACAACAGCCACACACTGAAACAAGGTGCAGGGATAAAATATTATATTTTTATATATTTCAATTGTCAAATTTTAATTATGCACTGTATGTTTCAAATGTTCTGGTCTGGAAATTAGTTCTATGACACATCTGTCCTGCCATCGCCCTTTTCTTTAGCCCATATATAGTTCTGGATATAAATTGAGAAGTGGTAGCTCAACAGTTATGTCTCTGGGTTACTGATCAGAAGGTCAGGGGTTAAAGCACCAGAACTGCCAATCTTCCCCCGGGTGGGCCCTTGAGCAAGGCCCTCAACCCTCTCTGCTACAGGGGCGCTATATCACGTCTGACCTCAGCTTCCTAATGAGCTGGGATATGCAAAGAAAGTATTTCACTGTGCTGTATGATGTACATGTAACATGTACAATTTGTAAATTATTTAGTCACTATAGTGAAACTAATAAGAAAAGTAAAAATCTGAAATGTCTACATTCCAATGTCAAACCAGAAGAAAGCTTACAGTCTACATTCATTAAGGGGCTAAAAGTAGCTGTTGCTTCAACAGAAAGGGTGCAATTGAAAATTACTGTTCATCTAACAGAGGGTAAAAAAAACTCTAAAATGATCATCAGTTTGCCTTTTTATAATCACAAACCAAGTAATTTGGTCTATATGATTCATTCTTAATGGAAAAAAGAAAAAGAAAAAAAAATGTTTTGTTTGCCTTAGAAATAAGATCACAATCTCACATCCTAAATTCTTACACAACTGTATCAGGCCATGGTTTGTTAATGACTACTCCTCTGCATTTTAAATGACTGATCTCTCTGCTCTATCTTTAATCAGATTAAAGAGCACAGAGCACTTTGTGTTCTCCCAATGTTAACAAAAAAAACAGTAATATTAACAAGTGGTTGAATAATGAGCTCAAATAACTCGTAAGCCACTTTATAAAGTCTTAAAAATGATAAAGATGCAATATGTGTTATGTATTATTGGCAAGTTTTCGATTTCACACATTTAGTCATCATCTGTTTAGTAATTAGGACATTTTTCTTCTCACTACATGCAGGCATTTGAGTGATTTCAAAATTCACTTACAGATTTCCGATGTTGTTTCTTGCTTTTTTATTCTGTAGACTCGCGGTGTTTCGGGTCTATGCATGAGGGCATGTAGTACATCATTGGTCATATTGAAAAAAGGGCCGGTCTATTTGATGCGATAGTTAACAAATACAACAGTGACCATTTCAAATTATATTGAAAAAACAAAAAGCATAACTACATAGCGGGGGGAAAAAACAACAACTTTCCTGTGCCACCTGACAACTGGGTAATAATGTCATGGTACTAGAAATCAGAAAGATGCTCACCAGACTTGCTTGCTCGCTCGTACAGGACTCGCTGTCACCCTCAGTGTCGAAGCTATCAGAATCCTCTCCTGAATGAAGAGAAAAGTTGTAGGAACACTCTGCTGAGCCAGATGTCGCCTCACTGCATCGCACCTGAGCATCCACTGCACCCAAATCCCTGAGAAAAGGACACTCGAGCTGTTTTAGCCATTGTAGCTCCGAGCTTTTCATCGTTACACCTTGGCCACACACGGCCTCTGAGACACGGGAGCTGCAAACATCGGGCCAGGCACTGAGCTGGTTAGCCACCTCCATCTCCACACTGCTCCTTTCCTCTTTTCCTGGGTTCAGGCAAACAGCTCCATTTCTACAATCGGATACCGCACACTCTTTCCCCGTAACTTGCACAGAAGCACTTTCATCCATTTCTTTAGCTGTTTGAAGAGGAGAAAAAGCACCTCTGAGACTGCAGGATGCAGTCATTGGACACATCTGTGGAAGTGTCTTGCCTGAGCAAACATTTTGAGGTGTTTCAATTGGTGATTGCTTTGTTAACGAGCAGCAAAAAGTCATGGCATCCTCGTCGGTGATTCCTGTTGAGGTCTTGCTAGCCACGGTGTCTGTAGCCTCACATTTTTCATAGCTGGAGCAAGGCAGGCAGTTTAGAGAGCAGGTACTCACAGTGTTCTCTGGTTCCGTGTCTGTGTAAGACTGGCTTTTTCCACAGGCGAGCTGAAACTTGCGGTATTTCGGACAAAGTGAGGAGTAGTCTGACTCTACTTCTGTATCTGCCTCAGTGTCTACTTGACACGGGCTACAGGTTCTCCCTGCCTTTTCACTGAGATTTGAGGAGATGTTTGGCTCCTGTTTCTTCGACGGCCGAGTCACGGACGAAACATCAGCGTTATCATTAGCACCATCCTTGTTGAATCCTGATTCAGCCTTGGCTTTCCAGCATTTGGTCTTGCAGCACTGATTTCGCTGGACCTTCGAAGAACCTACGTTGCTGTCGAAGAACTTGGGCAAGATGAAGTCAAAGCAAGCTATGTCCAAGTTTTTGAAACCCAGCACAGTGGCACAGTTATGGATCTCCAGCACATTCTCTTTGGTGAAGAGTAGTTTTGAAGTGTATGCAAACTGCAGCAAGGGTTCAAATCCTTCAGCTGTTACCTGGGAAAACAAAACCACTTAAGCATCAGGACATTTTAGAGAAATAATATTCAGACGTTTTGGTAATGAGGGTTATGCTAAGTGTCTAATAAAGTAAATAGCAGACACTGTTAAAAGCTGTTGGATAAAGAACACAGTACACACTTACTTCATCAGGCAAATTGATCACGAGTCCCTGGCCTGTGTGGTTGGTTATGCGGGCGCTGAAGTATTCACTGCAGGAGGCGAGAACCGAGCGATGGGCCCTGAAACTGCGGTTCTCAGCCACCACTGTCACATCACATAGGAAGTCCTTCTGCCTTTGTTCATCCAGACAGCGCAGTACGTGCGCACTGTGCACCGATGACTGGAACCTGAACTCTGAATTCTTGCTGCTAGACATTTTCACGCTAAATTACATCTACATCATTGTGAAAGAGGAAATTCTGCACATAAGGAAAAGAAAAAACAAAAGTGTCGAATGTGTCAAAACTGAGGCGGACAGACATTTATGGCAGTTCATTATCTCGCTGACAGGATTTACAACAGATGGACTTTGACACATACTCTGTCATAACAAACACTGTAGTCAGAGAACGAAGTTCTGGGCCAAGACAGATATACAGGCTTTTTTTCCCTTTTTTTTTTTTGCAGACTTTACAGTACAAAACAAATTCTACAGGCAAACTGCAGAATCATAGGTTTGTTTTATTATCATTAATAAGCAAGGAATAATTGACAACAGGACACTGTTGGATTAATTATTATTGGATAAAATTATTGGATAAATAATGCACAACCAAGGTGGTCCTGCCAGAGAGAAAGAGAGACAGCATGAGAGCAGAAAGTCCTGTGAACAAGTATCAGTGTATGTATTTAATAGTTGATTTGCAATACTTTTTACTCTATGCAATAATAAATGAAACAATAATACATAATTAATGGAAATAATGCAAATTGTGTGTTATTGTGTTTGTTGTTAGATCCGTGTCCTGATCTAACAACAATGTAACTTTTCCATTCTTTCAGTTAACTTGGCGGATATAGAATTGTAATGCAGCTGTGATTTAACTGAAAATAAAATATTTTGTACGCCTCTAGAACAACCATCAGCTAATCAGAATCGAGTATTAAATAACAGTGGGGTATAAATACAACCGCTCGATTCAAAAAGGAAACTTTGGTTTATTTTTTGTTCATTTATTAAATCATTGATAAATTTAAAAAAAAGTGTCAAAATTGTGATTTATTAACATTAATTTTATTAGTTTTAATAAACTAAAGTTGTTCAATTTAGAAATGCTTGTTTAAATTTAATTAAAGTAAATGTAAGATCACAGATCCAAACCCATTTATTTCAAATGACCAGTCAATTATACTTAACAAGAATATTATATTATATTATATTATATTATATTATATTATATTATATTATATTATATTATATTACCGTATTTTTCGGACTATAAGCTACTTTTTTTCCACGTTTTGAACCCCGCGGCTTAAACAACGAAGCGGCTTATTTATGAATTTTTCCTGGGTTTTTCCCGGTTTCACAAACTTCAAGCCAAAAAACTGAACCCCATAACATTAGACCAATGAAATTTCCGAACGGAAACGAAAAAACACACTTCACCTGTGTTCTGAGCTGCACGGCATCGGGAGAAAAAAAGTTTTTTTTAAACGCACGACGATGCCTTAAGATAAACTCCCGAGAGAAATAGTTGTGAAAGGAAGGAGGAAGACAGTGAACAATGACTTTCTTGGTAGGCTACTGTTTAGATACAAGCCGTTGTAACACGTTGAGTCAAGGTCATGGGATAGCTCGCTAACTCCAGTTGCAACAGAAATCCTTTAAGCACAGACAGGTTTCCAAAACTCGTGCTTTTTTTATTATTCTTGGCAACAGCATTACGGGTTAGTCAAAGAAACTTAGAAATGAGCATCAGAAAATAATAAGGACATATTCCTCGGTCTTGCACACATGCAGTAATACCGGAAAAATGCGGCGGCAGGCTATTCCCAAAATGCCGCTCTGCTCTTAAAGGAGCCACAACATATTTCACCCGTTACACCATGTAACAGACACTGTCTTTCGTTAAAGCCTGTGTAAAGTTCATTAGTTTCAGTGTAGACACCTGCGACTTATATATGTTTAAAATAAAAATCTTTGTCAAATTCAGTGGGTGCGGCTTATATATGGGTGCACTTTATAGTCCGGAAATGTATTTAAAATTATGGTATATTATATTATATTATATTATATTATATTATATTATATTATATTATATAATATATAGGGCTGCAACAACTAATCGATAAAATCGCTAATAATTGCTAATGAAATTTGTTGTCAACGAATGCCGTTATCGATTAGTTGGGCTGCTCAAGTTACGGGTTAGTGTGACAGTAAGATAACACAGCCATCTGTGAAATGGTGCAAAGTACAGGGTCAACCAGCAGCAGGAAAAAGTGTACATCCAAAGTCATCCAAAGCGGGAACATTTTATATTAAACACAAGGCATGTGAGCATTTTATATTAAACGCAATGCATGTGAGCATTTTATATTAAACGCAATGCATGTGAGCATTTTATAATAAACACAATGCATGTGAGCATTTTATATTAAACGCAATGCATGTGAGCATTT
>JAAIIK010000123.1:543810-560103 GCA_014706435.1 Silurus glanis
AGAGAGAGAGAGAGAGAGAGAGAGAGAGATAGAGAGCGAGCGCGAGCGCGCGCGCGCGGGGGGCGACGGGCTTGCTGACTCACGGCGCTGCTGATAAAGGATGAGGCAGCAATTTTCTCCGCCGCTCCCTTTCACATTTGTCTTCTTTATTTTATTTTCCAAAGGATAAAACACACACCAAACCTCCAGCAAACCACTTTCCTAAAACACCCTGAACCCGAGTTCTGAACCTCTGGCTAGGGTTAAGCGAAAAATGGCATAAAAATATCCAGGAGAAAGAGAAAGCGTGCGAGAACCCGAGTTGTTGTTTACACCGAAATCCTGACACGTGACTTGTAAAACAAACATACAAAAACAAATGTAAAAAAAAATCGTCTTAACGCTATTCAACCCCAAAATTAAGAACGAGCCTGAAAGACTTTGACAGCATATGTTAGTCAGGTCGTCGATGCTGCTGTCAAGTATATTTGCCGTCCTTTGTAATAAGAAAATCCTAAAGCCTCATAAACATGTGTTCTGAATATAAATGTTAAACCTTACCTGTCATATCAGTAAATCTCCAGACTTTTCGATTTGTCAACAATACACGTAGGTTTAAAAAAAAAAGAAAAAAACTCCGACAAAACAAGGAGGCGCTTGTGTTTCCATCATGTGACCCAAGATAAAGCCTGGTGTTATTATTCCGGCCCACTGAAACGGCAAAAATCCCAATACCCTCTACACTCCCTTTGTAGGCGCCCTAGGATAGAGAGTAAACTTAGAACTCTCATTCCCTAAGAAGTTCACCTATAAATATAAATTGAGATTTGACCCCGCGACCAATGTTTCAGTCACTCTAACTCTTCCAACAACAGCGTTTCTGCTCTGTGCTCAAGATCGCGTGCAGACTGTTCACAAGTGTTAGTTGAAGTGAGTGAAGTCTCGCGAGATCTTGTACATGACAAAGACAATACAGAATTATCAACTGCAACTACTTAACCTAAAATCGATTATTAAAAGATTATACGGACAAAACAGAATTGAATTGAAAAATAAGATCTTCTTCTTCTTCTTTCGGCTGCTCCCATTAGGGGTCGCCACAGCAAGTGTTATTTCATATTTTATAACTTATTTTTCTCTGTAAAACATTGTTAAAAGACTATACAGATAAAACTGAATCGAATAGGAAATATGATAACAAATAAGTTAAATTCATGTTTTACATCTTTTTTTTTATCTCTAAAAAGCCGATTTGGGACAATGTCCATGGTTAAAAGCACTATACCAATACATTTTGATTGAATTGATTTGAACACCATCAGCATTGATTAATTTTCTATAACTGCACAAGTGCCATACTGCAAGTTTTCCCCTATAATGACAAGTTGCATTCAAAAGAGAAACGGGTGATAGAATGTCTGTCAGCTGTAATGTAGGTGGAATCAGTAATAAATTGTCTCTCAAATATACAGAAAATTAAATATGACTATAAACCATCAAATGCATGATATGTCATAAATAAATACCAGACTGCAGTGCAATAAGAGGAACAACACACTCTAGACAAAAAATGGATCACAACCCCCATCCTCATTCCCCCAATTATAAATGAATCATACATTTATGTATTTAATTCTTCTTCTTCTTCTTCTTTCGGCTGCTCCCATTAGGGGTTTGCCACAGCGGATCATCTGTCTCCATACCACCCTGTCCTCTACATCTGCCTCTTTTACACCAATTACCTGCATGTCTTCCCTCACCACATCCATAAACCTCCTCCTTGGCCTTCCTCTTTTCCTCCTACCTGGTGGCTCCATCCTCAGCATTCTTCTACCAATATAATTCATGTCCCTCCTCTGCACATGTCCAAACCATCTCAATCTCGCCTCCCTCACCTTGTCACCAAAACATCCTACATGCGCTGTCCCTCTAATAAACTCATTTCTAATCTTATCCATCCTCGTCACTCCCAACGAAAACCTCAACATCTTCAGCTCTGCTACCTCCAGCTCCACCTCCTGTCTTTTACTCAATGCCACTGTCTCTAATCCATACAACATCGCAGGTCTCACCACAGACCTATAAACTTTCCCTTTCATTTTTGCAGATACCCTACTATCACAAATCACTCCTGTCACTCTTCTCCACCCACTCCACCCTGCCTGCACTCTTTTCTTCACTTCTCTAACACACTCACCATTACTTTGCACTGTTGACCCCAGGTACCTGAATTCCTCCACCTTCTCCAGCGCTTCTCCCTGCAACCGCACAACTCCACTGCCCTCCCTCTCATTCACACACATGTATTCTGTCTTACTCCTACTGAGTTTCATTCCCCTTCTCTCCAGCGCATATCTCCACCTCTCCAGGCTCTTCTCAACCTGCTCCCTACTCTCACAACAAATCACAATATCATCCGCAAACATCATAGTCCAGGGAGACTCCTGTCTGACCTCGTCCGTCAACCTGTCCATCACCACTGCAAACAGGAAAGGGCTCAGGGCCGATCCTTGATGCAGTCCAACCTTCACCCTGAACCAGTCTGTCGTTCCTACTGCACACTTCACTGCCGTCACACTGTCCTCATACATGTCCTGCACCACCCTCACATACTTCTCTGACACACCTGACTTCCTCATACAATACCACAACTCCTCTCTTGGCACCCTGTCGTACGCCTTCTCTAAATCCACAAATACACAATGCAATTCCTTCTGTCCTTCTCTATACTTCTCCATCAACATTCGTAAAGCAAATAAGGCATCTGTGGTGCTCTTCCTCGGCATGAAACCATACTGTTGCTCACAGATGGTCACCTCTTCTCTCAGCCTGGCTTCCACTACTCTTTCCCATAACTTCATGGTGTGACTGATCAACTTAATTCCCCTGTAGTTACTGCAAGACTGCACATCTCCTTTATGCTTAAAGATCGGTACCAGCACACTTCTTCTCCATTCCTCAGGCATCTTCTCACCTTCCAAAATCCTGTTAAACAATCTGGTCAAAAACTCCACTGCCATCTCTCCTAAACATCTCCAAGCTTCTACCGGTATGTCATCTGGTCCAACCGACTTGCCACTCTTCATCCTCTTAATCGCTGCTCTCACTTCCTCCTTACTAATCCTATCCACTTCCTGCTTCACCAACTCCACATCATCCAACCTTCTCTCTCTCTGATTTTCCTCATTCATCAGCTGCTCAAAATACTCCCTCCACCTTCTCAACACACTCTCCTCACTAGTCAACACATTTCCCTCTCCATCCTTTACTGCTCTAACTTGCAGTACATCCTTCCCAGCTCGGTCCCTCTGCCTGGCCAATCGGTACAAATCCTTTTCTCCTTCCTTAGTGTCCAACCTCTCATACAGCTCCTCATATGCCTTTTCCTTGGCTTTCGCCACATCCCTCTTAACCTGCTGCCGCATCTCCTTGTACTCCTGCCTACTTTTCTCATCACTCTGTCTATCCCACTTCTGTTTTGCCAACCTCTTTCTCCTTATGCTCTCCTGCACTTCCTCATTCCACCACCACGTCTCCTTGTCTTGCTTTCTATTTCCAGATGTTACACCAAGTACTTTTCTAGCTGCCTCCCTCATCACTCCAGCAGTAGTTGCCCAATCATCCAACACCTCCTTAACACCACTGAGCCTCTGTCTGACCTCTTCCCTGAACCTCACACTACACTCTTCCTCCTTCAGTTTCCACCATCTTATTCTTCTTTCAGTCCTCACTCTCCTCCTCTTCTTCTTCGCCTCCAAAACCATCCTACAGACCACCATCCGATGCTGTCTAGCTACACTGTCCCCTGCCAACACCTTACAGTCTCCAATCTCCTTCAGGTTGCATCTCCTGCATAGCACATAGTCCACCTGTGTGCACTTTCCTCCACTCTTATACGTCACCCTATGATCCTCCTTCTTCTTAAAATAAGTGTTCACCACTGCCATTTCCATCCTTTTAGCAAAATCCACCACCATCTGCCCTTCCACATTCCTCTCCTTAAAACCATACCTACCCATCACCTCCTCATCACCTCTGTTCCCTTCACCTACATGCCCATTAAAGTCTGCCCCAATCACCAATCGTTCTTTCCTAGGTACACCATCTACCACTTCATCTAATTCACTCCAGAATCTTTCCTTCTCCACCATCTCACAGCCAACTTGTGGAGCATAGGCACTGATGACATTTATCATCATCCCTTCAACTTCCACCTTCACGATCATCACCCTATCAGAAACTCTCTTCACCTCCACTACACTCTTACTGTACTCTTCCTTCAGAATCACCCCTACACCATTTCTCTTTCCATCCACACCATGATAAAACAGTTTAAATCCACCTCCAATGCTCCTGGCCTTACTCCCTTTCCACTTGGTCTCCTGAACACACAGCATATCTACTTTTCTCCTCTCCATCATATCAGCTACCTCTCTCCCTTTACCCGTCATAGTACCAACATTTAAAGTACCAACCCGAACCTCCACTCTCCTACACTGCTCCTTTCTCTGCTGTCTCTGTAGACGTCTTCCTCCTCTCCTTCTCCTCCTTCGGCCAACAGTAGCCCAATTTCCACCGGTACCCTGTCGGCTAACGATACCTGTGGCGGTCGTTGTTAACCCGGGCCTCGACCGATCCGGTATGAAATTCTCATTTGTGATCCGCATATTTGATTTGGCACATGTTTTACGCTGGATGCCCTTCCTAACGCAACCCTCCCCATTTACCCGGGCTTGGGACCGGCACTAAGAGTGCACTGGCTTGTGCATCCATAATGGCTGGGTTACATTTATGTATTTAATTAATGAAAGAAAAAGGTGGTTGGTTAGTGTGAAGTATTTCTCTCTGTAGACATGTATTTAACATTTATATAAAGACTATTGTGTGTTAACTTTATAACATTCGCTGAGCTTTGCAAAGATGCCTGTGAGGGAAAAATCATTTGTGGGGAAAGACAGTTTTTCATTATAAAGTGTTAGTGATAATATGAACTAATATGTTTTGTGGACATTCCAGAGGACTATATCCTGTTAGAAAACATGCCAATGTGGCAATCATTAATAAATTATATGTTTAAACCCTTAGCAGAGTCTTGTGGTGTAAGCAGAATACACACTCCATATATAAAAATAATACACTTTACAGTGGTATTACACCACAATCTGATTTCTGAAAAGGTATGCATTAAATGCATTAAAAATGTCAAATACTGTTATGAGTAGTATTCATTTTATGATCCACTAGTTGCTCTGATAAACACACATTTATATCATGTGTTCTTGCACAAACTTAACCATTTCATCATATCATAGTTGCATCAGATGGGTGTTGCATATCTAACAGTGGAGTGAATATTTAGTGTTTTGTAAGAATTAAACATCGTTAGACCTGTGGGCAAATCAAGTCGTACTCTTCACTGACCTCATTTGTGATAAGGTTAGATCTAATAATCACTATTGATTGGTTAATAGTTTTATAGCAACACCATTACAAGATCAAGTCACTGTTCCAATAGTGAATTTAACAACAGGAGGTGCTTTGTGAAAGATAAGTTCTGAAACCACCAAGGCCCATATCTCTTTGTCCTAAAATATGTGACATATGATCATCACACCAAAATGTGTGTTTTCCCCAAAAACTGCCACACAATTATAAGGACACAATTGTCTTTGTATGCCGTAGCATTTGAATTTCCCTTAGCTGGAGCAAAACCTGTTTAAAGCATAACAATGCCCCTGCACACAATTCATTGAAGTAATGGTTTGCCAAGGTTGAAGTGGAAGTACTTCATTAGACTACACAGGGGCCTGTGCCATCCAATAATTTGATAGTACTTTATTTTGAAGTACTGAAATTGTGGTTAAAGTAAATGTTTTTTTTATTTTGTCACAAACATTTGCTCTCAAGTTAAATAGAAAAGCTATAGAAAAGCCAATGCCCTTTCAAAATTATATTTAGTTTACTCACTTTCCCTTAACAGCTTTATCCAGCTCAGGATCGGAATGGAGCAAACCAAAGCAGAGATAATGTAAAACTCCACACTGACAATAACTTACACTCAAAATTAAACTTTAGACATGTGCCACCCAGGTATATTTCAGTTTATCAAAAAAAAAAAAAAAAAAATACAATTCAGACAACAAATTCTTATTACTATTTCACTGAACTTTCATGTTTGAGATTTTGGACCTTTATTATAAAAAATATATATATATTATTATTTCAGTATTTATTCATTCATTTTCATTAAGTATCCACTTCCGCTGTCTGATACTTAAAATGACAAACATTGCATTATGGAGGATTTCCAAATCCTACAATCTGCTGATCTCATTGTAAATGATAAGTTCCTTATTATTAAATCTCCATAGTGATATTCAACTTGCCCAGTTCACATTAAATGAAATAGCACAAAAAGACTGACATAAATATAACCATACTGATATGGCAACATAAATGTATCCTTCACCACAAGTACATCAAGTCAGATGAATAATAAGAAGACATGCAGGTTAAACAATAAAAAGAATAGATTAAAAAACTTTTAAAAGGATTAATAATTGGTTTGATCTGATTCTTTAAAAAACACTTCAGACACTCGCAAGTTCTCCACCAGGGAACTTTGTTTATTTATAAAAAAAATAACATTAAATAGCATATATAAATGTTGCCTTTTTATCACCTATATTATTTATTACTTTGTAGTAGAAGACACCATAGGATGAGTTTTTGATTGCAATTCCAAAAAAGTTGGAACACTGTTTAAAATGTCAAAAAAGACAGAAATAAATTATTTACAAATCTCATAGACCCATATATTATTCACAAAAACACAGAAACCATTTAATTTTTTATAGTTTGGATAATAAAAAAAATAATTAAGATAATTTAGAATTTGATGGCTGCAACACTTAAAAAGTTGGGTCAAAAGGCTGGAAAAGTTAAGTGTTACTAAGAAGAAACAGCTGGAGGAACTAATTAGGTTAATTTGCAACAGTTCAATAACACGATTGGCTATGAAGATCTTAGATAGGCAGAGTCTTTCAAAAGTACAGATGGGTTGAGGTTCACCAATATGCAATAAACTGTGTCTACAAATTGTGGAACAATGTCAGTGACAAGACAAAGGACAAGGGTGGAAATCATTACGAGATGCCTGTGATGCTGAAAAGTATGTACAGGTTTTAGAGCAACAAATGCATCCATCCAGATAAAGCAGGGAAGTATTTCAGGAAAGTTTTTGCATATTCCAGCATGACAATGCTAGTCTGCATATTGCATCTGTTATAACAGCATGACTTTGTAGTAGAAGAAGACTACTCAACTGGCCTGCCTGCAGTCCAGACCTTTCACCAAATAAAAACATTTGGCACATCATGAAACTAAAAATACGACAAAGAAGACCCAGGACTGTTGATCAGCTAGAATCCTAAAATCAGACACAAATGGGACAACATTCCTATACCAAAACTCCAGGAACTGGTCTCCCCAGTTCTCAGATGTAGACTGTTTTTAAAAGAAGAGCAGATGCTACACAATGGTAAACATGGTCATGTCCCAACTTTTTTGAGACATGTTGCAGCCATCATATTAAAATTTGCCTTATTATTTCTTCAAAATGGTATACTACCTCATTTATGTGTTCTATGAGAATAAAATGTGAGTTTATAAGATTTTGCAAATCATTGCAAACTTTTATTTATTTATTTGTACATTTTACACAGTATCGCAGGTTTTTGGGAAACTTGGGGTGAAAACCTTTATCTTAAATGTAATTAATGACAGAGTTTATATGTGATACATTTAACTGTAGCTATATATGTAATTATCCCATTTTTCTTTTAATGAATTTATTTATGGTTTACATTTAGCTTGCATTTTTATTGAAGCTTTTACTCTACATACCATTGTAGCAGAGTAATATTAAAGAAAAACTTGTTTTTTTTATTTGATGCCAAAATTTTACACACACACACACACACACACACACACACACACACACACAAACACACATAAACACACACAACGTCCAAGCCTCAAATCCAAGCCCATATAACAGATCCATTGGTTTCCCATTACAGACCCCAAAAAGTGCTTCTTGCGCAGATCAGTATTAACTCATTACACTTCTTACTACTAATCATCTCAGAACACAACTAACTATACCCATTTTCATGTAAATCCAGATTAAAACCCTTTATTCACTTAAACAGTTGCCTAGAATTCTAAGATCTGTATTACAATCAATAAATGCTAGTAACTCATTCTCCCTCTTTAGCAGGTGAAAAAGTTTCAAACCTGATACAGTTATCTCAAAGATTTGCTCTTCATATTTGCGTTTCCACTGTACTGATCTTGACCTCACACTACTGCATATAATGCTCACTATTGTGAACTGCAGTTGTGGATTCAAACATCATGATGACATGTAAAATGCACATTGTATGTTAAGAACAATGTTAAGAAGGATCAGAAGGAAAGAAAAAATCTTCATTTGCAATGCATATTCATTCAGACTATGACACAAAAGGCT
The DNA here is from genome assembly GCA_014706435.1 of Silurus glanis. NCBI lineage: Eukaryota > Metazoa > Chordata > Actinopteri > Siluriformes > Siluridae > Silurus > Silurus glanis. The sequence goes on from JAAIIK010000123.1 coordinate 552,323, forward strand.
AAGTGTCACGAGGAACCCGGCCTTTTCTGATTGACTGTGTGCAGAATTGCAAGCTGCTGAGTCCGCTCTGTGTACATGGTGACAAGGGTACGGTTCTCCTCTGTTAAAAGGCGAAACTCTTCCTCCAGCCGAGCGATCTCCAACGTCACCTTCTCATCCTCAGCCAGTTCAGCTATCAGCTCCCTTCTGAGGTGAGGATAAACAAGCATACACAAAGAACAAGGGAGGAAAATAGTTTAACAGCTGTTTAGTTAGAAATTAATTCATTCCTGAGATAACACACACTTTACAATGATTCTTCCGTTCACATTCATTACTGCATTCACAGGCTCTGCACAGGTATGTTGCACAATGACAAAGTTTAATCTAATCTAATCTAGTCTAATCTAATTAACAGTCTTCATTAACCCTATCAAGACTCATGCCAATTCATCATCTGAGCTGATTATCTCATGTTACATAACGTAAATGATGCTATAGTTATTAGCCTGGCCCTACCTCCATAAAATGTTTCAATATGCTTCAGTATGCAGAGACTCAGATGAACCCAGCTGGCTTCTTTGGCATGAATTCATATGAGAAAAGCATGACAAGTTAAGTTTCACCAACTTGCTAATGTTTACTGCCTACAAATAACTAAGTTACCCTGTTTTCTTTTCTAATTTAATTAGAAAATTTAATTGAATTAGATTCTAGTAAGATGATTAGTTTAGCAAGTCATGCTAGCAATATATATGATTTACTACTTCTGATCCATTTATTGGCTACATGCACCTACATTTCAGATAAGCCATAAGGTTCATTTTACATTGAAACTTGCTGTTATTTAACTTCACCATTTAAAACATCTACTGTTTGTTTTTTTTTTATGCATTTGGAAATTGCTAGTGTTTATACTTTTTACTTTGTACTTAATACATTTTACTGGATGCTCACACTTTTAATTAAATATAATTTAGACTTCAACAATCACTAAAATATAATTTCTCTGCCTTTTTTTTTTGACTCCTGATAGCATCTCTGCTATTCTTTTATTTAAAATAACAATGAAAGTCAAATACCTATGACCTGCTAATTAAACCATATTTATTTACACCCACTAAACATACACCTGACACATATTTGCAGACTGTGCACAAGTGAAGTGTACATTCATGTTCTACATTTAAAATACCACGACCTCAGAGTGAAAGTTTGTTAGTTCAAATCTAAGTTCAACTCCTGGGCCCTTGAGCAAGACCCTAAACCCTCAGCTGCTTAGTAGTATAAAAAATATCATTTCAAGTCAGTCTGGAAAATGAAGTTCTGCCAAATGCCGTAATGTAACGTTTCTACACCTTTGAAACCACTTCCTGTTCCAGTAAAGTATGCTCACATGGCAGGCAGCCAGTCAGTGAAACTGCCAGTGTTTGTACCTTTCAGCACCACATCATGGGTGGATACTGTAGCAGGGAGTTCCAGTAAAATAACCACAGTTTTTACGATAAAAAGGGCACTCTTAATCATTGATAGTCATTACATTCTTAAATATATGATAGTAAGGAAACCAAAGCACAGACACTTGCCTGGTATGTTGAGTGTCTCCTTTTAGTAAGCTCCACCGTATCAACAACTATCTATTTTCTTAGTAAAAAAATAAACACTTTTTACCCATTTTATTATTAGTTATAGATAATGTAGATCACATGCCATGCATGTCTCAGTAAATGAGCTGTTACCCTAGAAAGAGCAAGTGCATTATAAAAAAACACATTCATACAACATGTGATTCTAATGAAACCCTGCAGGGTTTATCAGGAGCATGCAACATCTTCTGACCCCAATTTAAGAAGTGAACAACGCTGTGGTATAATATGGGTTAGCGATTTATTGTAACATTTAAACAATGATTGCATGATATTTTGACCTACAAGATATTACAATTCCACCAGGTTTAATAAAAAAATAAATAAAAAAGGCAAAAGGAGAAGCTATTGTGGGAAATTACACTATATCTCTCATCCTAGGTTAGTATATTATAAATAGATCAGATAGATTAGATTCTTTTTGTCCAAATGACTACATGTTTTTTATCACTTTATCACTTCTATAAAGAATTCCTGAAGCACATGCTAACTTCATTTAAATATAAAGAAATCATGATCTGATTGGTACAGGCAACACAAGCCATTATTAAAAAAAAAAAAACACTGTTGCATGCCACAATGTAGCATGTAATAGCCTGTCAATTACACAGGCCTATTTTTACCGAGCACAGCATGACTTGTAAGGAAATCCCCCATGTCACTCAAAAGGGAATGTGTCCTGAGGAAGAGCACCAAACCATGTTGCATCACGGAATCTCTGAAATAAACTTTAATAGAATCTGAAATTGTTCTTGTCCTTGTTCCCTTATGAAACTTTTTAGCAACTTTTCAGCTTGCTACTTGTGTGCACACAGGAATGAGTGGTTTGTAAAGCGGAAAATTAGCTTTCCAAGTACAGTGGCAGGGTTTTCCCTACTCTCAGCCTTCACACTTACTTTCTGTCTTCCAGCAGAGCGATCTCTGTTTTAACCTGGTGAAACTCTTTCGCCATTCTGCAATGGTCTCGGTAGACTTGGACAGACTCCTTTAGAGACTGACATGGCAACACTGGCTGCAGAAATACAGGGGACACAAAACCAACACTCCATCATACATTCAATGTGAAATAAAAAAGGACACAATGAAGTCACACAGATAAGTAGTGGTGTCGATTATATGATATGATGATAGACAGTAAATCGAAAGTAGGCATCCACCAGTCTACCAGAAACAAGCTTTCAAATATGTTTTTTAATCTTTATTTAAGGAAGATGACATGAGAGTTGGAGTAAGTTCAAACACTAACCACATAGCAGACAGCAAAGAAAAGAGTATATCCCACTCACTGCTGTGGTTTCTGCCTGCTTGTGTTTCTGTTCCATGTTTGGACTTTTTTATTTAAATAGCTGTCCACAAAACTAGTGCTGAACAAGTCTGGGTGCCCAAAAAACAAAAATCCCCCAGAAACTATCACTTTCCATCATATCAACCAGCTGACCAGTTACAGGTTCAAATAAATTGTGTAGAAAATTGCTGGTAAAAAAGTTTCAGGACTTCTGCTTTCAGGATGACTCATACCCAACTCCTCCAAAATATCACTTCTGCTATTTTTTAAAGTGCCCTCTATCTTACAGCAAATTTATTTAGGTACTAATTCTTCTTTTTGTATAATGATGAAGAACATCCGTAACTAATACATATATGTAATAAAGCTACAGTTGGTAATAAAGCTGCTGGTTTGAATTCTAGGAAAAATTGGCAATACAGGATTATATAGGACCGATATTAAATCTGACACAATGGAGGTATCTCTTGCTAAAAAATAAATGTAAGGAGTTATGGGATCTTCTTGACATACTGCAGGCATAGTGATTTGCTCTACGCATCTCTTGTTTCCCTTTGTTTTACATTCCCATTTGACGTTGTGTGGTTATCTACTTCCTCTTTTTCCAGCTCCACAGTTCCTCCATTCCAGTAACTTTCTTTGTGTTAAGTTTGTTCATAATATTCTACTTAGCAGTGTCAGTGTTTAAAAAAAAATCTTTGTTTTTTGTTCTGCCTCCTGGCTCCTCAATCCATTTCAACTTTATTTGTGTAATGCTTTTAACAAGGGACATTGTCACAAAGAAGTTTTACAGAAATAAATAAATTAGGAATATGAAATTTTAATTTATATATTAGTCCCTAAAAGTTAGTCCTTAATGAGCAAGCTAATAGCAATGGTGTCAGGGGAAACTCCCTGTAAAGATAATGCGAATAAATCTTTAGAGGAGCCAGACCATGTGTCATATGGTACAAAGTACAACTTTGGTTTTAGGTAAAGAAAAATTTTTTAAGTCTTACTGCAAATCAATGCAAAATTATTCTAAATGATCACCCATCCAATGAAATGTTTTCCAATGGCAGTGGTCTTTTCCAGTACAGATGAGTATGTGGAAAAGTATAATATATGCAATGGCTTCTACTGTCACCAGATCTCAATTCTACTCCGAGATTTTTTTACTCACATGTTGGACAATGCATTACATCTCTATCATTAAAACAGCAGTTGAAAAAATATCTTTTGGAGATATGTTTAAAAAAATCTGCTGTATGTTACAGGAAGTTCATTCAGAAGCCATTGAAGTGTGTGTTGTGTAATAGTAGTCACTGCTGGTCGGCGCTATCCTGTGTTATGTGTATTGTCCCACACTGTGTTGTGTTGTCTTTTGTTGTCTTGTGTTGCCTGTCTGTCTGTGTGTATAAAGCACTTTATGTAGCTTTATGTTGTGTGTTGTAGCTCTATGTTGTTTATTGTAGGACAGGGTTCTGGACGTTGACTCGTTTTTACTGTGTACTGTGTAACACACTGTGTAATAGTAGAAATGACAATAAAAGCCTCTTGAGTTGACTCGCTCAACATGTAACTGAATTTCATGGTTGGTTATGTACAGTTTTTAATGTAGACCATTATGAAATAAAGTCATGATGGTAATTAAGTCTAAAAAAAGGTTGTACAGTAAAACAAACTAATTATAAAGAACAATCCCTGGCTTTATATAGTTGGAATTCAATACTACATAATAAAAGTGTTTAATACTACTTTTTTGTTTCAATTTTCCAATTCTAATTCTAAGGTTTCAGTTATAATTACTACTATTAGGATAGTGGTTCTCGAAAGGTGTGAAAAAAAAAATTCAATTGAACTGCTATACTGGAACACAACCTACTGCCCTCTTGTGTTCAAAGTGTATTGTGTACAATGTCTGCTTTGCAGTTCTTCTATCAGTTTTACTCTCTATTCATAAAACCTATTTCTAATGACCAAAAAACAGCCCAAATTGCAGAAATATGATTTGCAAAAATATAAAATATATCACTGTCTTCAGGGAGATTTACCTGCAGTCGTTGCTCAAGGTCAGGGAAAGAGGGAAATTGATCCTCTGCATCGGTCAGCTCTGTAAAAAATAAAGACAGTCAGTTTAGCATTGTCGGTCTATTGGGGAAGTATGAATGAATGGCAAGTATTGGCTGTTGGTCAGGGTTGCATTGGATCTGGGGAACACTCAGTGCAACTTTGCATGAAACAACAGTCTATCACAGGCACCATGCACACAGACACACACAAACTCTCATTCACACTTAGAAGCAGTTTATCACGAATAGTCCACCTACATGAATGTTTTGGGGACATGTAAATAATCAGGAGAATCCAGAGGACATCCATGTTTGCATGGGTAGAACGTGTAAAAATTCCAAATTCCTCAATCAAATTGCATTTCTTGGAACTATGAAGCATTAATGCTATAGTTATTGGTTCAAAACAACATTTTACAAATTGTAATGACTCTAATTTTGTTCAGTGGCCAGATACCCTTTTAGAAACATACTAAATGCCAGAGCTGATTCTGCATGTCCTCCTTTGCCCCTTTCCACATACAGAGCATACACAGAGGCTCCTGGTTACGTCTGTCACAGCTTAAGTAATTAAATCATTGCTAATTATAAAACTAAGTGCCAAACCAACAACTGAGTTTTTTTCAGCTTGGCTATGTTTATAGAAACCACAGGCCTGTTTTTCTATCATTGAGTGGGGAACATCAGCCAACACCTGTCAGTCTGGTCCACATGAACTAAAGCTTGAGCGGACAGATTGGTCCTTAGTATCTCCTGGATACCTGACGATGAGCCGCCTTTAACGAGGTCTATGACAGACGAGTTGTCTACACTGGTTGCAATCACGTAACTTATGTGCATATGTAGCCAGGGTACACAAGTCGGGAATCCTCTGATGCATCCAGCTAAAAATGGGGTGTGGTCACACATTGATCATGGGACTAATTATAAGCAAGATATACACAAGCAGAATTGGCCACCAGTTTCAACTACTGCCTGATATCGCATTTCAACTCGATTAAGACATGAGTAGGGATGAGGTAATTCCCAATGTTGAAGATTCGGGCTCTTGCTGGTGTCACTCTACTATGCTATTAAAATGTATAGGCTTTTAACGTTTTAAAAACATGCTGAAATGGCCTCAACTCAAAAAGAAGACAAAGTCTTTGTACAACTTCAGATGCTTGTAAAAGGGAAAAAGGAGGTAAAATGACTAGTGGATCCACCCTGAAAAACAGATGCTTGCTCAGTAAGATCACAGAGAACTCAATTAAGCTGTGTAGTGAATTCCTAGTTGTGTCAGCATGATCTGTATGTTTGCCTGCCTGTCTTTAAACATAAACTGAGGCTAAGATCTGAGGTTCATATCAGCAATGGAGGACGAAGTGCTAAGCACCTTTAAATATAGGCCAGTGTTATAAAAGCAAATGAGTGAATCTCACAGCAGTGAGGTATTAAAGAGGAAACTTGATGCTGCAGCTGCCATCCAAACATTCGCCTGAATAGCTGTAAAACACTTTGACAGCAGGGACCAGATAGGCTTTGTGTCTAGATAGATAGTTAGTAAGATGCCAGTGATAGACGGAAATAGAGGGAGCACCTGTTTTACTGAAAAGAATGACAAAAGTTAAAATGGATCCAGCACGAGAAGGGCTTTGTGCAGGCTTTTGCGGGTTGCTGTTTTGGTGGGAGGCATGCAATGTATGCCATTGCTGATTATGGGGGGTGGGGATGGATGGGGGGAGTACTGGGTGTTTGAGAGGACAAAACCCTTTTTAAAGCCTTACAGATGAGTAACTCCTATAAATGTCAAACCTAAACAAAGCAACGTACCTGAGGGCTCATCAAGGCTGAAGGAGATTTGGACTTCAGGTTTGTCTCTAGTGATTCGTCTTGCCGAGGTGATCATTTATTCCCTGCGGGAGGGAGAGAAGTATGACAAGATAGGGGGCATAAAGCGAGTTTCCATTAATACACGTCTGTAATGTGAGATCATTCACCTCTCAGGGGCAATGACAGGATTTCATCATGTGCCCAAAGCTGCATCAGGGATTAAACAATTAGAGGTAGAGCCCCTCCGAGCCAGAGGGTGAGGTCACACGTCTCCACTGTCTTTGCACTGACCAAAGCATTTTCTATCATTTAAACCAGGTGCATTTATGAATGAGATAAATATAATCGGTTTACACGAGATGTATTTTTCACAATGACTACAACCATTTATATACACAGAAACATGTTGGCTTTTACAATAAAAAAAATATATTAAAGCACCTGCAGAAGAAACACCACATAAAATTCTGAAAATATAGAAAATCTGTCAAATTCTGTTGCTCCAGCTTTAAAGTATTATGGTTATGGATATATAGAGAGATGATTTTTAACTTACCTGGCAACAAATGCTTGCTTTCGAGAAAGTCCTTAAACTTAGAGAGGTTCAAGTGGACTCCTGCTACAGGAAAAGCGTGCAAGATGTGTCAGAGCTTTCCACAGTGAGCTTGTCATACAATCATCTGGGCCAGTTAATGAGGGCCAGAGAAGAGAAGAAGACTGTTTTCACAAGGATCATCTCGGCTGCTCTTCAGAAGCATGGCAGATTTGTGTGTGCGTGTGAGTGTCTGTGTGTCCTTGTGTGTGTGTGTGTGTGTGTGTGTGTGTGTGTGTGTGTGTGTGTGTTACTGATCACTGATTGGAACAAAGGACATTTTTCTTGCCTAAAGTCATGCGTCCAAGCCTTTTAACTGGCACTGGTGAAGGGGGTGTATCTGGAGTCTAAGTGGGCAGTGTACTCTCTCACACACACACACACACACACACACACACACACACACACACACACAC
>JAAIIK010000123.1:560113-606990 GCA_014706435.1 Silurus glanis
ACACACACACACACACACACACACACACACACACACACACACACACATATCAGCCAAGTGATGCCATAGTTTTAAAATAAAACTGTTTTAAGCAAATGAATGACTAATCCTTCCTTTCTTCTTTCCTTTCTTTCTTTTTATTTACTAAATATCTAACATAAACAGTTCCAACTCCTACCACTGGGTGTGTACTGTGTACTATGTCAAATCAAGTCAAGTCAAGAAGCTTTTATTGTCATTTCTACCATATATAGCTGATGCAGTACACATTGAAATGAAACAACGTTCCTCCAGAACCCTGGAGCTGCATAAAACAACATAAAGCTACATCACACAACATAGAGCGACATCAAACAACATAGAGTGACATCACACAACATAGAGCTACATCACACAACAGATAGCTACATCACACAACATGGAGCTACATAACAGAACACAGAGCAAGGACTAAAGTTAGTGTCCACATAAAGTGCACTGTGTGCAACCTAGAGGACTATAAACAAGTGTGTATTTGTTAAAATAAACACAATGTTGTGCAAAAAACAGCAGTAACAGCAGTCGAGAGGTGCAAAACAGCATGTAAACAGTATAATACGATTAAATATAAATATAATGTAAATATAATATGGTTGGTGGAATGGACTGAGATGAGTAATGAGTGTGTATTGTGTTCAGGTTGTACAGTTCAGTAACACACAGTTGAGTGAGTGTGTATGTGTGTGTTTTGTACAGTTCAGTTCTGTGTGTTGAGGAGCCTGATGGCTTGAGGGAAAAAAACTGTTGCACAACGCTTTCCTGAGGGTAGGAGAGTGAAGAGTGTGTGAGGGGTGTGCAGGCTCGTTCACAATGCTGTTGGCTTTGCGGATGCAGCGTGTAGTGTTTTTTTTGGTGTTTTTTTTTTTTAAGTAAGAGTTTTATACATAGACATACTCTGTATACATGTATAGGGATGGAAGGACAATTACTGACTATTATTACTGTCTAATAATAAAGAGTTTTCTACTAAGGCCATGAGAGAAAAAAGGTGGATTGCCTTTGGTTTTGTTTTGTTCCTTTAGTTTTGTTTTTGCTTAATAATATTTTATTTTAAATATGAGAGACTTTGTCACTTATACATAATAACATAGTATAATTCCTTCTTCAGATATCCCAGCTTGTTAGGATACTGGGGTCATAGTGCAGAGGCAGCTATAATAGAGCACCCACAGTGCAGAGAGGGTTAAGGGCCTTGCTCAAGAGACCAACAGTGGCACCTTAGCAGTGCTGGGGCTTGAACCATCAACCTTTTAAGTATTCCACCACCTTAACCACTGAGCCACCACTTCCTTATTGACATGGCACTTATTTTATTGCAAAACCAAAACAGCTTGCCAAACATGATTCCTGTCATTATATAATTAATCTAGAAATATTAAATAATATATTTGAAAATAATAATAATAATAATAATAATAATGCATTTGCATTCACATTTTTCATTTGACAAAAAGTGACTTCCTGTACAGGCAATAAACACAAGTTCCCATTATACAGACCATTATAAGGTTTCAATCCTTGTTTAAAATAGTAAATCTAGAACAGAAAGGAATAAATGATAATAAGAGGCAATTAGATGGAAAATACATTTTCAACAATAACAACAATACTACTACTACTACTACTTCTACTACTACTACTACTACTATTACTACTACAACTATTACTACTACTACTACTACTACTACTACTAATAATAATAATAATAATAATAATAATATTTGTAAGCAAAAAAATCTTTTTCAAATTTTTTAAATGAAAAAACTACATAAGGAAAGCATAAGGTTGCTCCTATGGCAAAATGTAAGCCTGGGATAAGAACTTTTTATTCGCATAATTGTTTGTAGAAATATATTATATTGTATTTTAGGCTAAAATGACATCATCATTTAACTTCTGGGCCGTGCTAACAGAGTGGAGATAACGTGTGATGTTATCGGTGATCTTCTATCTGGCCTATGAGGAGGATAATCTATGACTCTGCTATCGACAGTTTCTCAGCCTTTTCTTAGCTGCGTGCATTGCCTTGAGGAGCGGCTTCTCACAGCATCCAGTTCAGATTTTTCTCTTCTCGGGGCTGTTCAGACGCTGAAACATGGCTCTTCACGTCCCAAAAGCGCCGGGCTTTGCCCAGATGTTAAAGGATGGCGCGAAGGTAAAAAATAAAATAATCATTTTCATTATAAGTATATGAGCGGCATTGCGGTCTGCGCTTAACGGTTAGCTAACATGTTAGCCTGTTAGCCTGAATCATGTGGGTGGAGATTTCTAGAACAAACGGGCTCCGCAGTCATAGTTACTGATATCACAATTTATATAATTAAATAACTCTACTTATTCGTTTATTGACTCCGTGTTTTCTTTAAGACGCATGAAATATAGATTATTTTCAATAACATGTTTTTTGTTATTTTAGCTGGGTGGCTCCTTGAGCATGTGCATCAGCCGGCAACCTAGCTAGCCTGCTAACTGCTCATCGTGACAGTAATGCTAGTCTGCCTAAATATGAAATAAGGCATTCCTTTTGAGTTATTGGTACACTTACTAATGCAACCGTTTTTTCGTGCTCTAGAAAACATATTGCAACGCATTCTACTGCTAGGTTTATAATTAATATTCTTATTTATTCTTTTGTTCTTTAACCAAATTAGGAGACATTGTGTGAAGGGCTGCCTGTAATCTGTACTCTATCTGTGATAAGATTGAGGGGGGGGGGCAACCACGTGACCAATTGACAAATTGACAAATGAAAATCTACAAAATGTACTTTTGTTTCTTCTTTGGTAATTTGTTAAATAATATATCACGCTATCATTGCAGAGAGCAGTGTTACCGGCTCTGGGTCAGTGGTTGAGGGTTCAAGCCTCAGTATTGCCAGGCTGCCACTCTTGGGCCCTTTAGCAAGGCCCTTAACCCTCTGTGCTCCAGGGGTGTGGTATCATGTCTCACATCACTGGGATGTGCAAAGAAATAATTTCATTATAGTGTAACGTACATGTGACAAGGGGGTGGTCCTCATTTACCACTTTTAACTTCTTATGTAAAATTTTTTCCTAAATGCACTTCTGATCTATGTGATGTGAAATTTGAAGTCTCGTTCTGAAGGTGTCTTCTGCCTTTATTTTCCTCTATTCAGCATTATTCAGGTCTGGAGGAGGCAGTTTTTAGAAATATCCAGGCATGCAAGGAACTGGCACAGACCACAAGAACTGCATATGGACCCAATGGTGACTGACTTGTTCCCTACTTCAAGATTTTGAATGTTATTCTAACTTGCGCAATTGTTCTTAAGAATACTGTTCTTAATGTCGGTATTATTGTGTATTTTGCCAGGCATGAACAAAATGGTCATCAACCATTTAGACAAGCTCCTGGTCACCAATGATGCTGCCACCATTCTGAGAGAGCTTGAGGTGAGTTTGGATGACATGAGATTTGTCTCCTGCCCATGGCCTTTACGAGACTCAAATCGATAACTTGTGGAAATTGATAGATCTATAAGGTGATTTATAATGATGTGCAAAGTCCTTGTGCCAGATTTGCTCAGGTGAATCGAGGTGATGAGACAGTGATGTTTTTGTTTTTTTGCACATGCAATAATGAATTCTTTGGTTTTTAACTAGGGGGCACTGTGGCTTATTGGTTAACACTTTATTTGTTCAGAGGTTGAATCTTGCCTCAAACATGCACTGAAGTCTAGGAATGGTTATCGTTTAAATTTTATTCATACCGATACTTCTTATTGGTGCTACTGTCTATAATTTGGTGCAAAAAGACATGATGTTAAAAGATGAAAATATCAGGGTATTTTATTAATGCTGAACAGCAGTTTACAATGCCTTTAAGCAAACAGTAAAAGGCTCATAAATCACATTTTTAAAATAAAAAGCCCTTAAGAAAAGTGAGAGATTTCCTCAGCATACCACAGCAATTAGAGGTTGACCGATAGTGGATCTTACAGATACCATTAGGTTGGATCGTACTTGCCGATGGCCTATTAATCAACTGAAGTTTTTTTTAGATGGATACTGGATAAAAAAAATAAATAAACACCATGTAAAATAGTATTGTACTTTACAAAAAATATGAAACGGTACTGAATCATGAAATGAATCATGCTAAAGGAAATAAATTAATATGAAATGTATTAACGAATATAAATTATTTAATGAATAAATTATAAATAATGAATATAATATAAAGCTCTCCGTACAGTTCGCAGTCTCTCATGTAAAAACAAACAGCATGTGGTGTCAGTGATTCAGCTCTAGAGGCCGCTTTCATAACTGAGCCGCTACAGCAACTGACGCTACCTGAAAAAACTTATCGGTATGGATTTGCCTATAGTTCCAGCATTCAACGATCAGTGCCGATTATTTGGTAAAATTATTTTATAATGAATGTTACCTTCACAGAGACATAAGTAAATACAGCGCATTGGTTAAGGTAGATGGCGTGTGTTGTTGGTAAATGTTTTATTATATTACTAGTGTTGCCCCCTTTGTTCATTATTACACTACTTTTGCATCTGACACTGGTGTCGTTATAAAGAAGTATATGGAGATAAAACAATACAAACATCAATGTCAAGTCAAGAAGATTTTGTCATTTCAACCATATATAGCTGACTCAGACACAGTGAAATGACAATTCTCCAGGACCCTGGTGCTACATAAAACAATATAGTGCTACAAGAACATGGCGCTAAGAGCTAAAGTAAATTGTCTTGGCCACATAAAGTGTGGCAAATTGTGCGAAACCTGGTGCAAACAGTGCAGACAAAACAGTGTAGGACAAACAAACAAAATAGCACCGCCAGTAAACCTATATACCGTACAGTACAGTGTGGAAAAGAGAACTGTATACAAGAGTGTACTTGTAAATAAACACAATGTAAGCACAAACGGTTGTGCAAAACAGCAATAGCAGCAGTCAAAAAATGACATGCACCGTTTGTCCTGAAGCTTATCGGTAGTCCGATATTGACCCAATTGCTTACCAGTCTGCAAAAAGGTTCTCTTTACCCATCCTTTCTAAAGACTGATTGGCATCTTGAGATTGTCACTAGTGTGTCCATGCGATTGTACCCTATGATGGGTTGGCACCCTGTCCAGAAATTTCTCTGGCCTGTTTCCTGTGACCCATTTGCTGGACGGACGGACGGAGATATAGATAGATAGATAGATAGATAGATAAATAGATAGATAGATAGATAGTATGTAAACAAATTGCACTGTTCTTTATTTGCATAAAGTTATGATGTGATCTAGTTAAATGACAATGTCATCACAGTGTCTTTAAAGTCTTCAGTGAGCAAGAATTTTTCAATTCGGGGAATGTTAATTATCTATTTCTGCTGCCCTCCTTGCTTTTTTTTTTTGTGCATCACTTCTCTGATTCCCATAAGGAAGGAACGGAAGTAAAAAGGAAGCACAAAGAAATAAGAAGCCACCACTTAATTAAAATTGTATTTTTTTATTTTAATATCAACAATGCTATAAAGTCTAATACCCTATGTTATGTCTTTCTCTTAAAGGTCCAGCACCCAGCTGCAAAGATGATTGTTATGGCATCCCACATGCAGGAGCAGGAAGTTGGGGATGGGACCAACTTTGTCCTGGTGTTCGCTGGCGCTCTGCTCGAGATGGCAGAGGAGCTGCTCCGAATGGGACTCTCTGTGACGGCGGTGAGTGGATGAAATTTGAAGTGATCTGTTGTATAAAAAAAAAAAAAAGAGAGACAGACAGATAGATAGATAGATAGATAGATAGATAGATAGATAGATAGATAGATAGATGACAGTGATACAATTTACACTGAGCAAATGCATGGACAGGCTTCTCTAAAGGAATTTGAAAGTACATTAGAAGATGGAAATAGCTATGCTATTCATATTTAGACTATTGCTGGTAATGTTACAAAAAGGGCGTGGCAACACTAAACCAAGAATTTTAAAAAATGGTGTAGTTTGCTTTTAATAAACAGACAGGTGAAGAGAAAATCTTATCAGATATGTGAAAATGTAGAATTTTTTTTTAACTTATTTTGTTTAACTTTGCTGTTAAAATGTTGCATTAAAACAAAGCAATTATATTTAAACAAATGTAAATGTATTAAAATTTTTTTTCTCAGTTCTCAGCAAAGCTCTCATAAATGCTGTGACTGTAATGTAATCTACCTGTTCCTCCTCTCATTTTGTGCCGGCTGTCTAATGGACATATAATGATAGTTTGATGTGTAGTTATTGTGAAAAGATTTTATGGCTAAGCTATTTGTCACACAGTACAGTTGATTCTGTCCCTCCTCAGGTCATTGAGGGTTACGAGATGGCCTGTAAGAAGGCTTTGGAAATTCTGCCAGAGTGTGTCTGCTCCTCTGCTAAGAACCTGCATGACCTGAATGAGGCTAAAGCCATGATCCGTACAGCTGTGATGAGCAAACAGTATGGAAATGAAGACTTCCTCGCTGACCTTATCGCACAAGCCTGTGGTGAGAGTCTCATTTAGAATTTGAACACTCATCTAACTTTTAGTATGTAATGTGTCTGTGTACTTGCTTGCCTTCGTGATCTTCATTACCTTATATTAACTGCGTTTTATTTTTATTTATTTATTTTTTATCACACAGTATCAATCTTCCCAGAGTCTGGCAATTTTAATGTCGATTGTGTGAGAGTTTGCAAGATTTTGGTGAGTTATAACAAAATCTATACATTTGTCTATAATTATGACTATATGAAAGTTGATGTTTTGGTTTATGCCTTTACAGTCAATGGCTTATTAGCTATTAAAATGTTGACTGTGTTTATGTAGGGTTGTGGGCTGCAGGCCTCATCAATGCTGCATGGTATGGTTTTTAAGAAGGAAACTGAAGGAGACGTCACATCAGTTAAAGATGCAAAGATAGTTGTGTTTTCTTGTCCATTTGACTCCATGGTTACTGAGACCAAGGTGAGTGTATTGTCCTAAATGCCATCTATAAAATAGATATGCTATATTTAAATATAGTTTTCATTTTTAGACATTTTGATAAAGACTTAATATTGGTTTCTAATATGCAATGACAGTGTCTACTTATAAATGTATTTCTTTTCCAAATATGTTTACTTTGTAGTGTTCATTTTAAAACTATGTTGTCTAAGGATCCAGTATATTCATGATTCGATTCAGAATACTGGCGTCTCGGTTTGATTCTCAGAATGTTTTTTAACAAAATTAAAGAAACTTTGTAATCGGAAGACTTCAGCTATATTATTGTATATTGTAAAAAATTTTGTCTATAAAAGTAATCACAAATTGTTACAAATTGAGGTTTATTGTTTAAAAAAAAAATCGATATACTGTAGGTTTGTAATTTCTTAAAATAATTTTTACTTTTTCTCCAGAAATTTTTATTAAACAGTGTCTGACCTGGAGACTATGAAAAGGATACCCTAAAACTTTATTAGGTCCATATCAGACATAGAGCTCCAACGTTGGCTAAAGTGGCCGATTTGTGTCCTTTTATGTTGTTTAAAAGCTACCGAAGTGGCTTTTTTTTTTTTTTTTTTTAACCTTTGCAACATACTTGTTTAACTGTTTAGTATGTAATGCATCATTGCGGTCTAGAGTCTGTGTGCTATTGGACAATGTACCAATTGGACAAAGATCAGCTTATCTCGCATGCTTTCCATGAATAAATGTGATCAAATGACCAATGTGCTCTCTGTATATTTTAAAATGATTGGTTGCACACGTTGGTACAGTGCAACTGCATTACTTGCTTAATAAATAAAATACTTTGGTCCTCAATGTAAACCATTTCCTGAGGCCACATATTTGCATCAGGACGCAATGTCTTAATGCATTGTTATAATTTTGTCAATCAAGCCTAATAAAAAATAGAATTTAGTAAGGACATAGAAAATCCTTTTATGCAGCTGTATATCCAAACATTTAACTGGTTTGTATGTGTAATGCAAACTTTCATATTTTAAAATGCTGATTCTGTATTTATTATGGCATGTCTACTGTTGTCTGTGGTAGTCTATATATCATATATTGGTTTAATCCAATTCTAATTTTAATTTACAAACGTGTGACAGATTTCTGATGTAAAGCTCCATTTAATACTGGTATATGTAAGACTAATTGTTAAAGAACAAGAAGGCTCATCTTGGTGTTGTGTGCATTCTTCAGGGCACAGTGCTGATAAAGAACGCTGAGGAGCTGATGAACTTTAGCAAAGGCGAGGAGAACCTGATGGAGACCCAGTTGAAGGCCATTGCTGACGCTGGAGCTAATGTGGTCGTGACTGGGGGCAAAGTGGCAGACATGGCATTGCACTATGCCAACAAGTACCAACTCATGGTAGTCCGGTGAGAGCCTTCAATTGCCTGCTTCCATAGGCTATGAAAGCTTAAGGTTTTGTGTATGCAATTTGACAAGGTTTTTTATTTGTGTCCATCAAGGCTCAACTCCAAGTGGGACCTTAGAAGGCTATGTAAAACCGTTGGTGCTGTAGCGCTGCCCAGAATGGTAAGGATTCTTCTTAGTCAGCTCTAAAACCTTGGATTTTTTTTTTCTGCTTTTATTTTTAATTTACCGTTTGTGTGTTGCCAGACTGTACCCACTCCAGAAGAAATGGGACACTGTAACAGCGTTTACCTGGCTGAAGTCGGAGACACACAGGTTGTTGTGTTCAAACATGGTGAGATTATTTACAGATGTAAAGCCTGTGATCAGTGTGCAACTTGATTAATCAATTTCCTTTTTTTTTTTTTTGTGTGTGTGAACACACAGTAGCTCCCGCTTAAAAAAACAACAAAAAACCTGTTTAATAGGATTAATCATGTGGCTTTTCTTTTTCTGTAAAGTAAAAATCCTAATACTTCATATTTATTTTCCCATGATTTTCTGGGGATATCATTGCATTTTATTTACATTTTATACAGAATTGGGATTTTGATTTATTGTATTTTTCTGTTAAAACAGACAAAGAAGATGGAGCCATTTCTACCTTGGTGATTCGGGGCTCCACAGACAACCTGATGGATGACATTGAACGAGCCATTGATGATGGGGTGAACACATTTAAGGTCCTTGTCAGGGTAAGTCTGTTCAGATGTTTGATTTATATTGTCATATTTTATGGCTACAGTCAAATCAATGGTTCAGAACAGATTTTAATGTAGTTTATTTATTTTAATTTATTCCTAGGACAAGCGGCTGTGTCCTGGTGCTGGTGCTACTGAAATTGAACTGGCTAAACAGATCATGTCCTATGGAGAGGTAAGTCACTGCCTAAAAGCATTCACTTTCATATTTTCATTTTAAAGACCTCAGATGTTCCATTAGACTAAAGGACAACTTCTAGAATATATTTTTAAGTAAACAAAAGGTTTTTGAAAGTAGTTTAAGTAGATTTTTTTTTTTTTATGTAATTGTCTAGATATTTGATCGAAATAACAGCAAACAAAACATAGTTCACTATGATCCGGACAATCACTTGATCCAGCACTGTGGCTTTACGTTTTTTTAAATTTTTTTTTCTTCAGTCTTGCCCAGGTCTGGAGCAGTACTCCATTAAGAAATTTGCAGAGGCTTTTGAGGCCGTGCCACGCGCTTTGGCAGAAAATTCTGGCGTGAAGGGAAACGAGTTGATCTCCAAACTGTACGCTGTTCACCACGAGGGAAACAAAAATATGGGCTTTGATATTGAGGTGAGAGTGCAGTCTCTGAACAAAAGCTTATTGTGTTGGGTTGCTTGTATTTTTGGTGGGCTTAATGTTGTTAATGTAAACTGATTATTTTAATAGGGTGAAGGGCCTGTAGTGAAGGACATGCTTGAGGCAGGCGTTCTGGACCCCTACCTGGTCAAATACTGGGGCATCAAATTGGCCACAAACGCTGCCATCACTATCCTCCGGGTTGATCAGGTCAGCTGCTACTTCACACTCTTTAGCCACAAACTTTATTTATCGGCACAAATCCATATGGCAGTATTTTTTTTACTTTACAGCATGACAAGACTGAAAAATCTGAGTACCATATTCCATTTCACTCACTTATAGACTCAGATTAGACACAGTGTACCCTTTATACATGAAAAATTCTCCTAGTTTCATGACATTTCACATCATGAGATTATTAAATTGATTATAAAATTTGTATAGCTTTTATATAGAATTGCATCTCTGCATCTTAGAACAGCCATGGAAATATAGAAAATAATTTTTCGGGATACATACTATTGTTTTTGAGCCAAAGTGTCAACAGATTTTTAACATGTACTGTGTCAGATCATAATGGCGAAACCAGCTGGGGGCCCCAAAGCTCCCAAACAGCAAGGCCACTGGGACAAAGACGAATGGGACGAAGCGCCTGATAAATTTGACACCCATCATTGATCAGAAAGCCCAGATAT
The DNA here is from genome assembly GCA_014706435.1 of Silurus glanis. Taxonomy (NCBI): domain Eukaryota; kingdom Metazoa; phylum Chordata; class Actinopteri; order Siluriformes; family Siluridae; genus Silurus; species Silurus glanis. The sequence goes on from JAAIIK010000123.1 coordinate 570,557, forward strand.
GGGACAGGTGCCCCTGTTACTTTGTGTGCTTAACAACTGCAGTGTGGGAGTGCTGGATGGAATTGCATGAACACACTTACTGTTTAGACTGCACCATGTTTCTCTCTAGAATGTCACTATTTGAAGCAGCACAGTGGTGACCCAGTCATTGTGAAAAATATTACACTGGATTCGTTTCTTACTTTAATGACGTCTACACTTTGGGTTATATTGTTCACTGTCTCAGAGAAGGATTATGTCAGAGGAATTTCTAACTGCGGTTGAAAGAAAAATAGATATCATTGATGGTTGATACTAATTTAAACTCACCCTTTTTTTTTTTTTTTTTTTGGAATTTTGGATGGCACCGTACTAATCCTGTCACTATGTATCACCGTGTTGAAATTTAACATGATGTACTGGCACAGGAGGATTGCATGTTGCATGAACTCAAGCATTCCTCCCCGGTTAGATGTAGTTAACAGACTCTGACTAACTGTCCTGAAGGTCTCCATGTTGTCTGTTGGGTTTTTGTTTTGTGTTCAGTACCAGTAAAATGTTTGGACACTTTCTCCTTTTATTTATTATTATTGTTGTTGTACAGCACTGTACATTCATGCTGAAGACCTGCAAACTATGAAAGATGATGATGAAGGAAGTACTGAATTATGTAGTAAACATAGTTTCATCAGACTTGAACTCGGAAGCATTTATGTAATCAATGGTTTCTGAGGCTGGTGATTAAACTTATCCTCTGCAGCAGAGGTAGCTCCTGGGCTTCCTCTTCTGGAATGGTCTTTTCTATTTACTTGACTGTGTTTTTTGCCGTAATATGAATTTGTACCGTAGTTGTAGTAGCACTAATGGGGCTGTTCACACTGTGCTCATCCTTTCCTTTGTACAAGACAAATGATTGTGTAAAGCACATCAAGAAGGCAAGAAATGTAACAAATTAACTCTTCACTAGACACACCTGTGAATTGAAAACCATTTCAGGTGACTACCTCGTGAATCTGATGAGAGATTGCATGAGTGTGCCAAGCTGCTTATCAAAGCTAAATGTAGCTACTTTGGACAACCTACAATATAAAACACGTTTTGGGAAACAAAACAAAAAAAGGAAAGTAAACAAAAGCAGCATTATTTTAAGTTTTTTGGTAGTTTGGATGTCTTCAGTATTAATGAACATTGCAAATAATAAAAAACACAAAAGGAGACAGTGTGTCTGTACTTTTGACAGGTACTGTATATTATTAGGTGTATGAGTGCTAAGATTGTGTCTTCTCTGTACAGATTATCATGGCTAAACCAGCAGGAGGACCTAAAGCTCCACCGGAGAAGAAGGACTGGGACGAGGATGAATAAGTCGGCATGTCCTGCTTCACCACTTAAAACCTTTCGACTGTTTATTTAATATCAACGCTTGTTTTGTTATTTTGTTGCTTTAGAATGAGGTTTTGTTTCATTCATGTGAACAGAAAGGGATGGCTCTAGTTTTTCTGGTCCCAATAAATGGCACTTGAGCTGTCATCATGTTTGTGTTTACTGTTTGTCTTTCTTTCACTTTTTTAAGAAAAAAAAAAATTTTTCTGAAGTCAATTTGCCAAGTAATTTTCTATCTGTTGATTTAAGGAGCAAAGTGACCATATCTGGATTCAACGATGCATTCATTTATTTTGCATGATTAGCTGTTTTTCAATAATTAAGCATTCATCTATGCAAGCACAAACCTATTTTAATATTCCATCATAGGTACGTAGTTTGGGTCATTTAATTCGAACATGAATAGAATTGGTATAAAACTCGACTGACATCACGGTCACATTCGGCACAAGAGCGCGCCCTGACGAGCGAGTGCGCGCTCCCGCGTTCTCCAGTAAAACATGGCTGCACTCAGCAAGTCCATACCGCACAACTGCTATGAAATAGGACATACATGGAGCCCATCTTGTACGATTTCAGCGCTGCAAGTCACAGCGGGGGCTCTGGAGGTGTCTCTCAAAATATATGCACCATTATATCTGGTTAGTATTCTTTTTTTTTTTTAAACACGGATTTGTGTAGTGCGGACTGGGAGAGAAGGAGAGCAAGTGAGCTAGGTGGCTACGGTCAGTATTGTAGCTAGCATTAAAAAGCAATGCTCGTGCTAGCTATGGTTTGGATTGCAGGTAGTTCTGTGTATCTGTGAAGCTATATGAATAAGCATGTTACAGTCTGAATTCTTGCCAAGACTGTACGCTGTGTTTAATAATGGTTTAAGGTGTCTATGCCTAGTCAGCTGTGATCCAGTTCAACCCGATTGTCATTCAGTGAATAAGATTTAACAGTGTTTTCGTGGTAAATTTATGCGATAAGTTTGTCTCTTACATGATGCAAGAGTTTATAGAGTCTACTGATGATCCCAGTTGATCGGGTGCTCATGTATAATGGTGCTACTGGGAACTTGTGTGTACGGATCAGTACCAGCACATGTACATGATCTTTTCATGGGAACGTTGCACATACAGGCTCAGATGATGGACCAAACTACTTTGAATATTCGTTTAATCATCCTTGTCATTTGCATAACAATTCGTCATACATAACGAAAGCAGATTATCTGCAGACACTTGAATAGAGAAGAATCAACCATTTCCTATGGAATGAGTTCATCGTTTTCCCATGTAAACTTTACACCTTTGCAAATATATATATATTCTTTATATCTTGAAGACAATTTATAAACCAGTGCTGATGAACAGTTTGGTGTTGGACATCAAGGAGATGGTTCCTGATTGAATCAATCTACTTTTAGAAACTGAATACATTCAATATGTGAGGATGAAGTTTGTGGGTGGGACAAACAAATCAGACACGATTGGTCACTGGGATAAATCGAGATCACGGATTGGCTCTTGCGAGCATCAGCTCATGTAACCAGTCAGACTCTTAAACCAGTAGTGAGTAAACTGAAACTGGACTCTCAGCTCTGTGGCACTGAGTCTGAGGTCTATACTGAGTGCAGGACAGCTGTTAACTTCAGCTCTAAAAGTCACATAGATTTGGTATTAGGTGTATATTTGAGTAGAGCTGAGTAGCAAAATGCATTTTGGGCCCAAATATAGAGTATTCGATTTATCATATTTATAGACTGATGAGTTATTTGGGCTAACGAGCATTTGCTAAGTTTAACCATTTCTTAAAAAAAAATCGCCATGCTTCATGTGTCCATTTTTCTCATGGCATTAAACATGCCTGTTTTTACTTTTAGGAACCACTAACAGCCTGTTCTGCATTCGGACAAGTTTCCATGCCAAATCTAGAAACATTTTCAAGCCAAAATTCTGTTAGAGAGGAGTTAATACAGCAATACAAAAGTGCAAAAAGTCAGAATTTATTTACTCCATAAAATGCAATGCTCATTAGAAGACAGACAGTGACACAGAGATTTGGACACCAAGTTCATTCTAGACCTTGGGTGACATTACAACATAAGAAACATAAGCCAGGACTGTATCAAAATGACGATTATAACATTGTAAATATGTACAGAGAAAAGCCTGCCTGTTCACTATACACATGTATTGCCTCTCCAGATTGCAGCTATCCTAAGAAGAAGGAAAAAAGATTATTACAAGAAGAGACTCATCCTTGAAATCCTGCAGTCTGCATCATTTCTAACTACAAATGGAGGCCTGTACATCGTCTTTTTCTGCCTACTTAGGTAAAAGAACACAAACGCTTGCATTGTCGCTACAATTATTTATAGTAGAAGCAAAACCACTTTACATGTCAATGAAGAAACAGGTTTTTCTTATCTCTGCTCTTGTCAACTGGGTAAAGTTCAGGTTCAGTATACAGTGTTCTACAGAATGCATTTATGTTACACAATCATCAGGAATCTGCATTTTTTTTCTGCCTCTGATGGTAAAGCTAGAGCAGTTATAGCTGAGTGGTTTAGTTGTTGGATTACTGACTGGACTGTCACTATTTAGTCCAAGCACGTCAACACTGGGCCCATGAGCAAGACCCTTTACCCTCAACTGCTCAATGTATAACCCTCAACCGCTTTGTATAAATGGAGAAAAACACTCTGGATAAAATTCTTTCTCCAAATGGCATACATACATATAAATATATAAAAGCAGCATACAAATTGTGATTTATTGAAACTAAACTAGATTGTATGGTCTGAGGATATACACATCCCTATGCAAATGTTAAACTCAGTTTGCTGGGTTTTGTCGAATGGGACATTTGTAAAAAATACTATTGTCTTTCAATATCACAAAAGCTTATATTAAAGTGCAGTTTGCAGTTGAAACCGGTTTTTAGATTGCCTGCACACACATGGCTTTAAAGGGGTCACTGGAGAATGAATTTGCTTATCTCAATAGAAAATACCTCAAACAATGCGCAAATGTGTCTGACTAATCTTCTGGGCAAAATGGCTAGTAAAAAATGTTGTATTCGCCTAATGGCTGGCTTTGTTCTATCTCTGGCCTGTCAGGACAAATTAAATGAATGAATGCAGCCAGCATTCGGTTTACATTATTGTTTGTTTTTAATAATAAAATTGGCCATATAGAAGAAAAAGTGTGCACTGCAAGCCAAATGTTTTTGAAAATCAAAAATGTTTTTGAATGTTAAAAAAAACGTAAAAAAAAAAAAAAAAAAAAAGAATGATCTATTTGAGGAAACATATCGGTAAAGGATCTCAGAACTATAATGAATGGACATTAGGTCACACCCAGATGAGGACTGATTCTCTTTTGTGTCTGGTTCCTCTCATATAAGTTTTTTCCTTGTCACTGTCATGTTAAAAGGGAAACTTATAGTCTAGGGGTGTAACAGGACACGTATTCGTACCGAATTTTGTCTCAGTACACACATGTACCGAATGCAATCCTTTGTAGGTGTGAAACACAAATCCGAGTTCCCTCAGCAATGTGTTAAGTGGCAGACCGCAGGTTTGTTTAGTCTCCGTTTTGCACTTTGAGAGCATTATTCTTTTTTTAAATTAATTTATTAAACTTGAAAACATTTCAGTTCACGCAGAGTCACTGTGGCTACTCACTCCGTACTGGAAATAAGATTTGTTTTACACATGCATGGAAATGCGAAAGAATCCATAGCGCTAGCGTTAGCCACTAACCAGGAAGTGGTTAAAAAGAAAAAGAATTTCTCTTAAAAGGAGAAAACCCTGACAATTCCACATATAGAGGAAGTGAATGACTGAAGGATGGAAGGAACAGAGATGGCAAAAGTACACATCCTTCATTTAAGTAGAAGTACAGATACTAATGTTTTAAAATACTCTGGTAAAAGTTGAAGTAGTGACTACACATTTTTTACTCAAGATAAAGTGAAGAAGTTTGGGCTCTGGCATGTACTTAAGTAAAAAGTAGCCATTACTACTGCCTGTTTTAGTGTCACGCTGGTAACTGGGCCTCACATCATATAAACATTAGGGTTGTCAATCGATTCAAATATTTAATCACAATTAATCGTATGATTGCCGTGAGTTAGCTCGCGATTTCTTGCAACGTAATCGCACATTTTATCTGTTCTAAATTAACCTTAAATTAATACTTTCCAATATTTTAATACTCTATAATCAACATAGCAATGGACAAATATTGATGCTTTATGCAAATGTATGTTTATTATTAGTGAAAAAATACTCAACATAGAGCATGAAGACAAAATATTCTTGTAAATGTAATTATGGTGTTTTAAATTACATAAATCATTAGGACACAAAACGGAACCTTTGCTCTGTTTCCACACGGACGGTTAAAGAGGTGATACCGGAGCAACTGTAGCTCTTCTAACTTTCATACGGATTACATAATCAGGGAACATTTGTATTCGATGTGAATTTATTTAATTAAAAGTAGATTTTAATCTTTTTAATTTTTCTATTCATATATTTATTATGTCTGTGAGGCAAGTATTCACTGAGATTCAGGTTGTTTAATTTCTGTCTGTGAAGAGAGGTGACAGAGACTGCAGAAAGTGCCCCCTGTCTGTTTTCTTTTATTTTGCAAAACCACAGTGTTTTAATTTGTCATTATGAGTGTATAATGAGTAAAGAAAGGAATAGACGTGTGTTGCACTGAAGGTTTTTCGCTTTTATATTTATTTATTATTTATTCATTTGTTCTTTAATAAAAATGGTCACACAGAAATGTGTGCTGCATTAATTCCGCATTACTAAAACTAGTGCCCTTTGCACAAAATGAATTTGCGTTAACACATTATTAACAACCACCATATAGAACACAAGCAGAGAAAAGATGATGATGATCAGGTGATCAGGAATGTCTCTGGTCTCAGTCATGTTTACATCACTGACTCCTTCTGTCTCATCCACGTTATTCTCATACTTCTTGTTGCCTTCTGCCTTGTTCATTGTATCTTCGTAAACTGGCCTACATCTGTGGTGTGTGAAAGCCAGGAAATGATTCACCAGTTGTAAATTGAAAAAGCCACGCAAATACAGGAAATGGGTTGATTGACTGAAAACGGTGCGCAGTGAGAAGAAAAAATATTGATCATGTCACAAATAGATTAAAACTAAAGTAACAAGCCTGATTTGAAAATATAAGAAGTAGAAAGTACAGATATTGGTGTAAAAATTTAATGAGTGAAAGTAAAAAGTACAGTAACTTAAGTACCGTAACAAAGTATTTGTACTTCATTACTACCCATCTCATTAATTACATTTTATTAAATCAACTTCATTTGTGTCAATTTAATTGATTACTCAATTTAATCAATATAATAAAAAGTGTATTGCATTAATTAATTAATTAATTAATTAATTTCTTTTTTTATAAAATATTATAAAATATTATTTTACATATTATTTAACCAAACAGGCATTTTATTTAAAATTGTTTAAAAAATGTAAATTGTTGATGTTCACAAATGTTAATAAAAAAACGAGAAGCAATTTTGTTTGCATTTCTTCCCCCTAACGTACCGAGGTTACCGAACCGTCAATTTTGTGTACCGTCACACCCTTATTATAAGCACTACACTTATAAATTTAGATTTTATGGCCTTTTTATTTCTGTAAAGTGGCTTTCAGACAATATCAGACGTTGTTTAAAGCGCTTTATGACCTCGTTTTCAAGACTTTCAAATTTGATTTTGGTTGAATTCTTGAATCTGATTGGTCAGTAGCACTTACTGCTCTCATTGGATAATGCGCTTGTTCAAATAAAATATTGTTTTTGTAGTAACAGTTCGTACAGAAGGACTTGTAAAATGAATAATAAACTGATGTGAAAAAGAGTGCTGTTTACCAACATAAAACATCAAATAAACATAAAGATTTTGTTAAAGGACATTGATTTAAATTTTACAGAAGGGGAGTCACACATAGTGTACACATTATGCAACAGTTCCAGTTCTCTAATGTGAACATTAACTGAACCTCTTGAACTTTATCTTATAGGCTGCTGTTACATCAAGTCCAACATCCAGATTGTTATTGTGAAATCTATTTTCTAATTGTAATATTCCAGAATTAATGCCATGCAATGCATTTTTTCAAGGAGCAAATTCTTCCTAACATGTTTCTTCCTAGTGGTTTGAATGCAGTCTTGTATTATTATGTACAGGTATGGTTGTATAATAATAATATAATAATAATAATAATAATAATAATATAATTTTTTTTTTTTTTTACAATCATGAAAGGACAAAGCATGTAATAACAATGGGACAGAGACCTGGGTACAATGACTATGGTGGTTCATGCGCTTTTCTGAGCTTTTGCAACACAAAATTGGAGAGGAAGTAATGTGAGAATTTGTGCATGTACACTCAAATTTACCAAGATGCAGGAAGGGAATGCATGTAGGGTCTTGCGCATACAATGTTATAAAGCTGAGCTTTTTTTTTTTTAGTCTCTTTTTTCAGCGTTTTAGACTTCAGTCCCCAGAACTTTCGTAGAGCATTGCTGAGCATTCTTTTCAAGATTCACTGATAGTATGGATACATGTTAGGCTAAGATCTAGTTTGAATGCTCTATTGTGCTAAACATCCAGCTCTAATGTGTGCAGTTTGAATTCATTTTGCATCTGTTTCGATAATAATTATCACATTTGATTCTATTTGTTATATTCTGTCCTTTTTCCCACAGAAAGCTGCTGGGCCGCTTTTACTCCTGGTCGTCAGGCTTTGGAGCTGCTCTGCCAGCTTCATACATCGCTATTTTGATAGAGCGAAAAAGCAGGTTTGTTCGGATTCCTGTTGGGTTCTTGCTAGCTTATCAACCCAAATCTGTAGATCACAGTGGATACAATAAACAAACTGGTTACAGTCTCCTCTGAAAGTGTTGGATGGACAATTATTTAATTTTCACATTTTGAAGACTTTGGGCTCCTAAGATGAATATGAAGATCAGAATTCCCAATGGAATTCTTCATATTCAAACATAGAACTTAGAAAACCGCACATTTGTTTGCCGACCACCCAATTTTTAGGTGAGCAAAAGGATTGGAACATAGTAAAACAAATAACACTTAATATTTGTTTGCATATCCCTTGCTTGCAAAAATAACAACAAGGCAGTGGCCCTTGACACCACCAAACTTTCATTATTCTTTTGTGATGCTTTTTCTTTCTTTTTTCAGCTACTTTCAGTTGTTCGGTTTGTGTAGTTTCTTCTTTCAGTCTCTTTAGGAGACATCTAAAAGCTTCAACTTTATCTTTTTGATATTTTGATGGTGTGAGTTGGGCTGTTGTCTTGCTGTATGATTATGTACTTCCCAATTCAGTTGGATGCATTTCTCTCTAAATTGGCAGACAGAATGTTTCTGTAGACTACTGAATTAATTCTCTTGCTACTATCATGATTTGCACTATTCATAATTATTATTGAGCCTGTTCCAAAAGCAGTCATGTGACTCCAAGCCATTAGACCACTTCTACCATGAGGAGACACCTTTTTTGTCCACGCTTTTGGATTTTCTATCATTTTAGTTAAAGTTAGTCTTGGTTATAGAAGATTTGTGGCTCATCTCTGTATATTTTAGCGAATTCCGATTGGGAATCTTATGATATCTTCTGCACAGTGTTTTTGTCTAGGTGTTACTTCACCAGTGGTATCATTCTTTTCCAGGACATTCCATTTTTCCTTTAGCTATGCATAATGCTCATAATGAAAAAGAATAGATTTTTCAGATAGCACTGGTCTTTTATCCAGAGCTATGGTGGTATATACTTTTTTCGATCCACAAATGCAGTCATCATAGGTGAAAACCAGAGCTCAAACCAAGCACAGATATATTGAATTTTATTTTTAGTTATTTGAACAATCAGTTCACAGGGCACACCTGGGCAACAAGGAGCACTTATCAGCCACATGTTCCAATTTTTTTGATAATGTGAAAAATGGGTGGGTTCAAACAAATGCTGTGAACTTTTTTTTGTGTCAAATCTAGATGTAAATATGAGGATATGAAGGCTGAACTAGTCATCTATCATCTTCGATTATCTTTTAATCTCAAACCAAAGTCTCTTCAGTGTAAAGCAAAAACCAAAGCATTGATTTGCTGTTCTAGTACTTTTAGAGGGGACCGGGTGGCACCATATGCAACCCCAATTACAAGTTGGAAAGCTGTGTAAAATATAAATCAATTATTATTATTATCAATTATTTGCAAATCTCATAAACACATATTTTATTCACAGTAGAACATAGTAAACATATCAAAAGTTTAAGTGGGGAAATGTACCATTTAGGGGGAAAAAAAGGGTAAATTTTAACTTGATGGTTGTAACACATCTGAAAACAAGTTGGGACAAAAGGCTGGAAAGGTAAGTTACTATTAAATGAAACAACTGGTGGAACATTTTTCAACTATTTAGGTTAATTGACAACAGGCCACTAATATGACTGGGTATAAAAAGAGTATCTTAGTTCACCAATCTGCAAAAAACTGCATCTACAAATTGTGGAACAATTTCAGAATTTTTCTCAACATAAAATTGTAAAAACAAATAATGTAAATGAGCATCTATGGTACATAACCTTATCAAAAGATTCTGAGAATGTGATCCATGTGCAAGAGAAAAGGGTGAAAATCAATATTGGATACCTGTGATTTTTAGGCCCTGAGGTGGCACTGCATTAAAAACAGGCATGCGTCTGTAAAGGAAATTACTGCATATGCTCAGAAATACTGCCAGAAATCATTGTTTGTGAACACAGTTTACTGTTTACAAAATTTTAAAGTTCTCTTTGGAAATTATGGATTCTGCATCCTCTGGACTAAAGAGGAAAGGGACCATCCAGCTTATCAGCAGCTTACCTTGTTTATGCTGATATTTTGGTGTCTTACATAGTGTTTCATTTCTGTCTTGTTGCAGGAGAGGACTTCTAACAATATATATGGCAAACCTGGTAAGATTTTTTAAAGAATAGAACAGATATATATTTAAGGATACACATCATACTATATAATAATTATATAATGTCTGCTAATTTCTAGGCAACTGAGACAGTATTTCGGATGGCTGTCACACGGGGCATTGTTCAGCCTTTAAAACACGGAGAGGTACACTTATTGTTACTTATTCTACTTATGAGTGGAAGGATAAAAATACACAAGCCCCTGCAGCAATGTATTTATTAACAGGCTAACATGACTAATAAGGTAGATTCTGCAAGGAGGAGGTATATTTGCTTTTTTCTTATGATGACATGTGAAGTTGATTTGCATGCATTTGATATGGAAATAACTTGGTTACCCAAATTCAATCTCAGTGGGTATCTCATTTTCAGGTTCTCCTTTTCTGTATTACTGCATCACTCTACATGTTTTTCTTCAGGTGAGTGGAAAGCTTTTTTTTTTTTTTGTGAAAAAGAATTATGTGAATTATGTGGCTTCAACGATTATTATACAAATCTGCTGTTAAAAGTTGATTTAAGTTATAGTCCTGCATCAGTTTGTAGATATTTTACATATCTGTTTCATTTTCAGATGTAAAGACGGACTCAACGGATTTGCTTTCTCAGCATTAAAGTAGGTATTTGTTTTAGGCTGCTACTCTTCATATTATGCTTTTGGTTTCATTGCTGAAGTATGTCTTTGTTATTAAAGGTTTATTGTAGGGAAGGAGGAGATCCCTACACATTCTAGCTCGGCTGATTTGCCTAGTGCACCTCTCTCAGAACGGCCAGCTTTACCTCAAACAGGTGCGGAACAGCCTTGCGGAAGATCCATCACTGCTCTTACTCGCAGGCTGCTAGACTCTCTGTGAGTATATGAGCAATGTTTATGAAAGGTCTGATTCATTATTATTAGTGTGCCTACTGTGTAGACTAATATATGTAAATAAATAAATATTACAGGTTATTTAATTTAGTCTATGTTCATCAAAATGAATAGATAAATATCACATTTAAATTCAATCATTCTATGAAAACAATAGCTGTCTGCATGGTGCATTGGATAGAGCTGTGTGTTGCATAGGGCTGTACAGTTCTGAAAAAAGTCATTTCAGAATCTTACATTACTGTGCAAAACGTTTTAGGCAGGAGAGAATAAATGCTGTAAAGTAAGAAAGCTTTTAAAAAATGTGTTCATAGTTTTTTTTTTTTTTTTTTATCAATTAACAAGATGGAACATAAATGAACAGAAGGGAAATCCAAATCAAATCAATATTTGGTGTGACCAGCTTTTGCCTGCAAAACAGCATCAATTCTTCACTTGCACACAGTTTTTGAAGGAACTCGACATGTAGGTTGCTCCAGACATCTTAAAGAAGACACCACAAATCTTCTGTAGATGTAGGCTGCTTCAAATCATTCTGTCTCTTCATTTAACTCCAGACAGACTCAAGGATGTTAAGATCAGGACTCTACGGGGGCCAAACCATGACTTCCAGGATTCCTTGTTCTTATATGCTGAAGTTTTTAATGACATTGGCTGTATGGTTGGGGATGTTGTCCTTGTGCAGAATAAACTTGGGACCCAAGATGGTATTGCATGATGGAAAAGTCTCTGCCTGTGTTGAGAACATCATTAATCCTGACCAAATCTCCAACTCCATTTGCAGAAATGTAGCCCCAAATATGCAAGGAACCTCCACCATGCTTCACTGTTGCCTGCAGATGCTCATTATTGTACCACTCTTCAGTCCAGCTTGCCTTCTGGTACGGCCAAATATTTAAAATTTTAACACATCAGTCCAGAGCAACTGCTGCCATTTCTCTGCACCCAGTTCCTATGTTTTTGTGCACTGTTGAGTTGCTTAGCCTTGTTTCAATTTTTGGAGGTATGGCTCTTCTATGAAGACCACTTTTGGACAGCCTTTGCCAGACAGTAAATTGGTGTACCTGGGTCACACTGGTTTTCCCAATTCTTTGCTGCTGAAACTGCTGGACATCTTCCAATGTTAAAGGGAAGTAAGCATGATGTGTCTTTCCATCTGCTGCATTAAGTTTACTTGGTTGACCACTATGGTCCTCAACATTGACTGTTTCTTTGTACTTCTTCAAAATGGCTTAAACAGCACTTGTTGAAACCCCAGTTTTCTTTGAAATCTTTGTCAGGAAGAAACCTTGTGTCTTGTTGCTGTGCTCAGTCTTGCCATGAAGTATGACCTGTGACATGAAACCATCTTCCACTACCTCACCTAAATAGCTAGTTAGGCTGTTCCTCACCCAGGTTTAAGCCTCCCGTACAGCTGTTTCTGTTTCACTTAATGACTGTGTTTATAATCTCTATATGAAATTGATCATCAGCACCTGTTTGGCATAATTGGTTAATCATACACCTGACTCTGATCCTACAAAATCCATTACATCCATTTGTGCAAATGTACAAAGTGTGCAAGTGTAAGAATTGAAGACAGAGGGTAGTCACAGCAAATACTCATGTGATTTAGATTTTTCTTTACTCACTTTGCATTTTGTAAGTTGATAAAAAATTAAAATACAAGCAAAATATGTACTTTTGAAAGCATTCTTACTTTACAGCATTTCTTTACCCCTGTCAAAAACAGTATTGTTTATTGCTGTTTTGCATGTTCTGGGCTCCATTGTCCCATTCCAGATGCAAACACGGACCAAGACATAGGTGTTGCAAACACTACCAAGACAACTGCATCTCCTACTGCATCAAAGTAAGAGTTCAAACAATGTTTAGTGTCCCAAAGGAGATTGAATAAATTATGAAATTGAAATTCATAAATGAGTCCCTACAGTCTCTAATGAACAAGCCAGTATTGACAGTGGCAAGGAAAAAACAGGGACATGGTCACTGGTTCCTCAGGAGCATATATAGCTCGACAGAAAAGAGCAGAGCAGAAGGTGTAAGGGTGGGCAAGAGGAAAAAAAAGAAACGCATTATTAGGTAGGTATAGTATTAGGTATGCTAGGTGTAAGAGTCTAAGAGTCTGTACTAAGTGTATATGCCATTTATAATTCTGCAACTACAAGTGTGTGTGTCTGTTGGTCTGTTTATGTGAAGAAGGTTTGCATAGGATTAACAGATCATTTGCACTTTTTCACACTGCACATTTAGTTCTTAGCTACTGGGTAAGTATTTAAAGGGTCTCCTTTTAACATTTCATAAAACATTCATAACTCATAATGGCTGAAGATTTGTGGACATCTGAACATAGCATTCATATGAACTCGTTGAACATCCCATTCCAGATATAGTCCCGCTTTGCTGTTTAATATCCTCTGCTCTTCCACTAGATATTGTCTGTGGAGATTTGTTCTCATTCAACCAAGAGAGCATTAGTGAGGTCAGGCACTGATATTAATTGAGGGGTCCTAAAACACACCTGGTGTTCTGAATTGGTTCAACTAATCCAGAGCTAGCTAGAATGAGTGTGTTATCATTCTGGAACCTGTTTAGGTCCGTTAGTTTTAGTGAATGTGAAATTAGTGTAATGTTCAAGCAAACAAAGACATTTAGCTGTATGGCTTTCAATTTTGTGGCAACAGTTTGGGGGAAAACACATATGGGTGTAATTGTCAGGTGTCCACAAACCTCTGACCACATAGTATATGAATTAATTATATTAATTATATAATCAATTGTATGAATTATTATTTTTTATTATAATAAATACAGTTTTACAAATATAAAAATTAATTGAGAAAAAAAAAGTAGAAAGTACATATTGTAGATATTTTCAGTCAGTAAAAAATGTATATATATATATATATATATATATATATATATATATATATATAAAATTTTTTTTTTTTTTTTTTAATATCTGAAAAGCAACTTTATATATAAAATGTATTATAAAATTATAAAGTTGCTTTTCAGAGATAAAAAAAATATATATTTTTTTTACATATACATTTTTTACAGATTTTTTTTTTTATCTCTGAAAAGCAACTTTATATATAAAATGTATTATAAAATTATGTTATCATGATATCGTTATATCATCGTAATGTCTTTGTGAACACTGTAATGGTGTGTATGATAACAAGTGTTTAACATATTTATATAACTAAAATCTGCCATCTGGAAGATTAAACTGATCAAATCACTCTTATGTGTGTGTCTGAAGGGATTCATCCGCATGTTTAGCGTGGGTTACCTCATCCAATGCTGTTTGAAGGTTCCATCAACATTTAGGCATGTTTTCACCAAACCATCACGTCTTCTATCACTACTCTACAATAAGGAGAATTTCCAGCTAGGAGCATTTCTCGGTTCTTTTGTCAGCATTTACAAGGTAGAGTCTGCCACTGATTTACAGTTGATATGCTTTGTGGTGTGTTTTGTCTACTGTAATTTTGGATTTTTTTCTTATTAAAGCTTGAAATTATTCACTTTTGTACTTGTCGTCTTCCTCCTTTTGAAGGGAACTAGCTGTTTCCTGAGGTGGGTGCGGAACCTCGACGATGAACTCCATGCACTTATTGCAGGTACTTATTCTGTGTGTGTGTTTTCTTTGTATTGTTTACTTTCTGCTATTGGTTTTCTCGTCAACAGTTCTGTTGTTTCAGGCTTTCTTGCTGGCACCTCGATGTTCTTCTATAAGAGCACCACCATCTCAATGTATCTGTTTTCCAAGCTTGTGGAGGTGAATTTACATTTTATTACAATGTATTTCTTAAATAGTAGCTTTTTGTTGTGGTACATCCTAAAGTGGTGCTTTTCCTAACTTTTTTTTTTAATGAAACATTTTTTAAGCCAGCATCTTCTATTGCATATTGGTAATCACTGTATTTCTGAAAATACTGCGTTTTATCTTTTGCTAGACCATTTACTTCAAAGGCATCGAGTCAGGACACTTCCCCTACTTCCCTAATTCTGACACAGTAATCTATGCCATCTCAACTGCCATCTGCTTCCAAGCTGTGAGTCCTCACTACTGCAATAAAGGGTCATCCACAAAATTTCATGAAACATTAAAGGACACTCATGCAAAGTCACAGATTGATTATCATAAAAACAGTCTGACCAGTGAGTGCCCTTGTGTGTGTCAGCGTTTGAAACACCTTAATGTGTAAAATTGTATCCACTATATATACAGTGTTTGGGTAAAATATGTCTAATGTATGATCACAACCATATTTGCTTGCTGTACATATCCTTCTAGAATTAGCCTCAAAATGCTGAAACGTGTGTTAGTGAAGGGAAATTGTAATTCTGCAAAATGTGAGTGCTACAATTTTAACCTCATGTTTGTGGAAGGTTTACATTTTGCTGTGAGGGACAGTTGTCCACATGCTTTTGACCAGGGATGTCCAAAGTCCAGGCCCACAACCATACGTTGCCTGCCAGCCACTATGTTGCAATGTTTACTTTTCAACTGAAGGTGGCAGCAGATTGTTATAAAACAAGTATAAAATGTATAACAAATTTTATCCAGAATCTATATTTTTGTCTAAAGCTGCTTTTTGACAGTTTTGTAAAAAAAAAAAGAAAATACAAAAAAAGATACGCTAATAAATGAAAATAGATTTTAATGACATTTATGCAACCCCAATTCCAAAAAAGTTGAGATGCTGGGTAAAGCTTTTATAAAACAGAATGCAATAATTTGCAAATCTCATAAACCCCTATTTTATTCACAATAGAGAATAGAAAACATATGAAATGTAACTAAACAATTAAACCATTTTAAGGGAGAAAAGTTCATTTTGCATTTAAAGGCTGTAACAGGTCCCAAAAAAGTTGTTATAGGGCCCTTTATTTATATATATATATATATATATATATATATATATATATATATATATATATATGCAGACTTCTTTAACAAGAGTCTGTAGATTTTGAGGAGACTGAGGAGACAAGTTGGAGTTTTGGAAGCCGAATGTTGTCCCATCTCTGATTCAGGATTCTAGCTGCTCAACATCCTGGGTTTTCTATGTCATATTTTTTTTCATTTCATAATGCTAATTTTTTCAATTGGTGAAAGGTCTGGACTGCAGGCAGGCCACTTTTGCACCTGGACAAGCCAAGCTGTTGTAATAGATGTAGTATCTGGTTTAACATTGTGTTGCTAAAATACCATCAGAGATGCAGGCTTTTAAACTAAATGTTGATAAGTGAGATCGTCCCTCTCCTTTTTAGTCCGGAGGACACGGAAAAGACAGAAAGACAGCAGCATTTCTGGACCATGTCTGCCAAATGTAAATGTAAAAATGACCTGCCAAACCGTGTTCAGGGACAATTATTTCTGGAGGTGTTTGATTTCCATTACTGATTTTAATGCAAAGCTGCTTAAGGGCCCAAAGCTCATGGGCATCCCATATTGATTTTCATCATTGTCCCATGTGCACAGAGATTTCTCCAAATTCTCTGAATCTTTTGATGATGATATGTACTATAGATGATAAGATATTTAAAGTCTCGTCGCAATTTGATGAGGAGGAACATTATTTTGAAATTGTTTCACAATTTGCAGACAGGTTTTGCTGATTGTTGAAACTCTGCTGTTGATAATTTTATGTTTTCTATATTTGTGAATAAAATATGGGTTTATGAGATTTGCATAGCTTGGCATGCTGTTTTTATTTGCATTTTACCCAGTGTCCCAAAGTGTAATTTACAGACTATGTTGTCATGGCTGAAGATAGGATGTGGCAATGAAAAAGCATTTTGTAAAGCTTGCATCTGTACCCGATTTAAATTATTAATAATTTAGCATTTATATTTTTGTTATAACACATTGTAAGATTGGTTAGTATAAGCCCAGTTGATTTTATTGAATCTTTTAGCATTTGCAGATTATCACCTGAATTGGTTTTCTGACTTTTTGTTGTTTTGGGTGTTGATTCCTTTTAGGCAGTGATGGAAGTGCAAAATCTGAGACCGTCATACTGGAAGTTTCTTTTGCGACTGACCAAGGGCAGGTCAGTATATATTCAGTGTGTTTCTTTGCTTGTTGCTTATTAGCAGGAGCTGAGGCAGAGTGTGTGGGTGTTTTTGGTGTGGGAGATATTCTATGGCAAAAATAAAGCAAACTGAAAGCAAGTTGAATCCAGAGTTTTGTGATGCTTGTTAAATAACCTCCAGTTTCCAATCTTTTTTCTTTTTTTTTTTTACTTACAGGTTTGCTCTGATGAACAGAAAAGTGCTGGATGTGTTTGGGACTGAGGCTTCTAGGCACTTCAAAGGCTTCACTCCTAAGCTGGACACCAGATACACGCTGTTTTCTCAAGATGAGGACATACAGCTGAGTTAACAAGCCATGGAGACCACTGCACTGACCACCCAGACAGCCTTTTTCCACAAATAATGTGAATGGCATTGCACTGGATGTTATTATAACATTCTGGCATTGCCTGAAGGCAGTATTAAATCCTCATATCCTCTCATAATCCTTGGATAAATTGAAACAATTTCTTACCACAGCTAAACAGATTGAAATGTTGTGAGAAATACGGCTTATTTACTTGTTATGGCCATAGGTACATAGCTTCTCATCATTCAGTCTACAATTATGGTGTTGAGACCATTATTTATGTTCTAGTTGGAATTGTGAGAATCTGAAGTAACGGCTTAATTTTAGGTGTGATTTTAAACTAGACTGCTTACAGACAAAAGAATGTGTAACACTGTTCAGAATATGTTCTGTGGAACAATCTGGGTTTTCATTCGCTCACGTCACCATGTATGAGTTAACATGTATCAGCCACGTGCTTTTTGGAAGAATTTCCTCTGTAGCGAAATGAAACGTTTTGCGTTCATATAATTCATATACATATACTGACATCTCCTGAAATGTATAAAACATAACCCAAGAGCATTGAAGCAGAGAAAGCTATAGTAATTTTAAGTTAAACCCTACTTGCCCAAGATTGACCCTGATTGGGTACATGCTTCTTCTGATAGACAGCATGTTCATACAATGAAACGAAGTGAACATGTAGAATTCTAGAAACAATACAGCAGCACAGATTTCTTTCTTTAATTTTAATAAATATGTAGTGATTATATATATGGAATCAGAATATTCTACTTGTATGAAACTGTAATTTATGCAATGTTGTCCATGTTTCTATAATTAAAGAATTTATATTAAAATGTCTTCCACAGCATTGCTGGAGTTAGTTAATGTAATTTAAATAAGAAGTACAACTAATTTAAATGCAGTAAAACATTCTGGGCTCTACATTTTTCAAGATGCTTTTTACAGCATTAATATAGATAGTGGTATATAATAAAGTTCTATGTCACCAGTCTATTATTAATAATGTGTGTTAATACTATTATACTGTTATATTTTTATGATGCCTAAGAAGAACAAAAAATATATATAAACTTTACTGTGCAAAAGTCTATGGCCGCCATTAAATTAGTTGTTTCAGCAATAGCGTAATGACCATATGTAATAATTTCTCAATAGTGTTAAAGATCTTTCAAGCTATTCTAAAGAAATTTCAAGAAGC
Source organism: Silurus glanis (assembly GCA_014706435.1). NCBI lineage: Eukaryota > Metazoa > Chordata > Actinopteri > Siluriformes > Siluridae > Silurus > Silurus glanis. The sequence continues at coordinate 589,416 of JAAIIK010000123.1, forward strand.
AAGTGAGGTCAAGGACAGAAAGAATACAGGACTGGGATGCCAATCAGTCTTTCAAAATCTGAAAAGTTTCTCAGAGTTTCTTCTTTGAGAGATGGGAACAATCAAACAAGGACCTGACGGCGTCTTGCAGCTTTTTCGTGATGCCAAGTTGACCCTTCTACATTCCAAAACAGCTTGATCAGGAATGGTCTTTGTGAAAGAGTAGCAGTCAAGAAACCCCTTTTTTGGAAGGGGAACAGGGTGAAAAGGCTAAGATATGCTAAAGCTCACAAAGATTTGATTTAAGATCAGTGAAAATTAGAGAAAGATGAATCCAAGTGTGAAATGTTTGGGTCCACTTGTAAATATGTGAGGAGAAGAGTTTGAGAGAGATGGAGGAATGAGTGCATGTGGCCTTCGGTAAAACATGGTGGAGAGTCAGTCCTGGTTTGGGCTGCAGTTCTGCCAGTGGTGTTGGCAACATTGTTCAAATTGAAGGGATCATGAATGTTGAGACAGAAAAAGAACTATGGATGGACAATAAAACTTTGCTAAAACAATAAAGCTGATGGTGGCTCAAGATGTCTGCACAGTACTGAATAATTTTAGATCTGGACCAGGGTGTAAAAGGCTGCTCGGATCAAACATTCTTAAACAATAGAAATTTGCTCATGTGCTTAAAGCTAAAAATAAGAGAAGTGCAAAAATACTTGAAAGATACTTGAGAGCACTTATAGTTGAGTGTCGAGGAGTGCTTCAAAGGTCTCAAACTGTTAAGAGTAGCAAAAGGTGGCAGCACTTTCCTATGAATCACAGTTCTAATGCAGTCAATAGACTACCATCTGACTGAGACATGCTGGCTGATTCTGTTCCTTTAAGCTGGAGTGAAGTTGCAAAGATCAATCAAGTTGCAAGATATATGCTGTAAATTTGCGACATGCTTCAGTGTAGGATGATGCGCTCTCTCTAAATCATAGGTAGTGTCGTGTATATAAATACAGTTTATCTATATTAATATTGGTCAGGTAACAAGACAAATATTAATAAAGATATTTAGGACACCACCTATGAATTTTTGTTTGTATAGCTCTTTTAACAATTGACATTTTCTTAAAGAAGCTTTACAGAGATAAAGATTATATAAATAATGTGTAATCCTTATAAATATAAGTTTGTCTCTTATGAGCGTGCCAGTGGTGACTGTGGCAACAAAAAACTTGAAATGGAATGAGGAAGAAACAGATTTAAAAGGGAACTCAGTCTCAACTGGTTGGCACCGAATGTCTATTTATTACAGTTCCATCTATGTTTAGGTGTGCAGTGTGCAAACTGTGGTCCTGAGCCATTTTAATAGACTGTATATTAATTACAGTCCAAATCCATCCTCAATATTCTATGCCATATTCATTTAAAAATGTAATTATGTATTTAATTGTTCTTCATGAAAAGCTAGGGTTTTCTTTATGGCATTCAGTAATTTCGGTGTTTCCATAACCTTCACGTGCTACTGTTGAGATCATGTATATCATGTGTACTGCTGTGAAGATCATGTGACATACAGGAGAAATCCATTCAATTCATTGTGAAACTCCTGCTGCTAATCAGCTTGCACCAAAACTAATTTTTGGGTTTTTACAGCAGTAATTCTTATACATTTACTATTTATAAATCATTTTGCAAACTTCATTGATTGATTTTTATATAATAGAACATTTAAATGTGGTGTAAATGATGTAAATGGATATAAGACATATAATAAAATGCTTAACATTTGTGTAAGATTTGCTTACAGAAAGACCAAAACATATCCTCTTTACTTAACTGGGGAGTGTGTTAGAAATCCTGTCAATTGCTTTCCACTGGAGGGCGATGTGGTACTGTGCTGAAATCGTGCCAAATTTACTACTGTTTATATAAATATATCTAACTTTAAAAAATTTTATTTCGATCAAAATCCGTATAATACGCACAGCTGGTTATCTTTCCTAATTTCTTATCACATCTCTCTTCCATTTGTCCTAACTTTTTTTGATTGTTGACTCAATATGTTGGATAGACACTATATCAGGCCTGATATACTTTCTACACACCAGCTTTTAGTGAACCTCCAAAAGTCATAGGATCAAGGCTCCTAAGCAGCACAAGGATTCAGCCATGTGCCGTTCACATGATCTAGCTTAAGCTCTGGATTGCCTGAGGAAAGAAAAGTTCCAAAAGCCAAGACTCGTGCATCATCACTCTCTCGTTCTCATTGTGTTTTCACAGAGAGCCTTCTGTCTGGAAGATTCTTTGCTTCTATAGGATACATAACTAAGACCCCTAGGAATGTCTATGTAGTGTTACTTTGCATCTAGAGAGGTGTTGGTGTCATTGATCTAAACTCCCAAATCACATCACCAGAAAATCCCATGATACTTCCACCCCACTCCCCACCATACACACACACACACAAACACACACACACACACACACACACACACACACAACACCCTCATAGAGTTCAATCAAAATCAAATCAAATCAAATTTTATTCATAACATACACATACATACAGGGTACGACATGTAGTGAAATGCTTTATACGATGGTCCGGCATGAGGGAATAGGATGGGGGAAAAGAAAAGAAGGCAGATAAATAAGTATAAGGTATAAGAAAAACTATATAAAATAAAATAAAAATAAATAAAATAAAATAAAAGAATATAAGGTATATTCACACAAAGCCAGTGAACTCACTGACATTTCAACAAAATGCAGATTAGTTTCTGATGACCCACGTTACAACTATGTCTTTGAAGATGGTCTGTAATTTCGAATCAGACGAGAAAGAACAGGATGTTTTAAAACCTCGTCTCCCGTGTGAGAGAGTCATTTTTATCTCTGGTCAGTGGTTCATATCATGAGAAATCTTTTCAGAGGGCCCTAAAAAGTCATTTTTCTGAAAAGCTGTTAACTATCGGCCAATCACTGAATCAGTTCAGCCTCACTTTTGAGTTACTTTACATATGTTAATGTGCTCTGTCTTTTGGGATATGCATCTAATTAAGGCATTTTTTTCACTGACCTTGAGAAAATTGCACAAGGAAGACATTTACCCATATAAGGCCCTCATTTCCCCACTGAGCTCATAAAAATAACGACTCAAACTTTCTGTGAATACTTTTTTTTTATTCGCGTAGGCCAATCACGCCCGGCTGTCGCCGTGGCAACAGGAGCTTGTCAAATCACTGCATGAGCTTCTGAGGCTCTGTGTGTGTATATGTGTGTATATGTGTGTGTATATGTGTGTGTGTATGTGTGTGTGTGTGTGTGTGTGTGCATGCTTGTGTAAAATAAGTATAATGAATGTAAACACTGACAAAAATTATTTCAAATGAGGTTCTTGTATCATTCCAAAGGTCATTTTTTCTCCTTCTCACACGCCCTGGTTCTCAGCCTTCATTGGAATCAGAGTCCAAAACTGCTCTGTGTTCTACTACTACACACTCAACACTGCACCTTCCTTGTAGGAGCTCCACAACAATGCAATTTATATGTCATTGCTGTGCTCAGAGTCATCCATGGCACAAATGATAACTGCTCATTACATATCATGTTGTGGTCCCTTATCACATATTGCTGTAGACGTGGGGGGTTGATGGCTCGGTAGGTTTGTTGTTTACGGTATATAAAAACGGTATAAAGCGCATAAAGAGCCTAATAAAATAGCTATTACTACCAGAAGTTGGTTCAACAATATGAGGTCTGGTAGAATTATTACCTAATATTTGTATGTAGTACAGCAGCAGTAGCTGATCTTAACCATGTAAGGTTGTGTGTACAATAAAGCACTATGTCAGTATGTTGTAATATAAGGTAATATGAAGTGTAGTAATGTGCAGTCTATTTCTGTAGATGTGTTGAAAGTTTTAGACAGTAGCCTGTTATTTACAACAACTTTATTAAGGCAGAAGATAGATAATAAAAATAATAGGATAGGATTTTTTTTGCTGTATTAATTAGCAACAGTATAGAAGCACATATTTGGACACACACATTTTGTATTTACTTGCATTGTTGTTCACAGTCTGCTCTCTACCTACAATATGGAACAAGGGACATTGTCGTCCTGTCATGTAGAAACAGATAAGGTGTGTGAGTTGTTAATGTCCTCATTGCACCTGCACACACTGTGCCTTTCCTTCTTCTACTGCTGGCCTGTCAGGTGTCTGTGGCAGAATGAGGCCAAGATACATTCACATTCACAACAGTGCAACAATATGTTTAAGTGCTTGCGGTATTTGGAAGTCTTCACGTATGTGACTGTGGCTTAATTATAGTGAGACTTTCTTGTTCCCCATGTTAAGTATTAAAACATAATCTCTGTTGGCCCATTTTAGTGATGTTGCAAATGAGGGAATGAAAAGAAAACAAGGGCCTAATTAAACCACACTCTCAAAGGCATCAGCAGCAGCACCCCATCCAGGCATGTGGATTGGTTGAAGACATCATACTTGCCTGAATAGAAGCAAAATAAACATACTGCATTAATAACAAACAAAAAAATAAGATAGTGAATAAATGCTAATGCTTTCAATTAAACGCATTATTTAAAGCAATAATTCTGGAAAAGTATACCAGACTTTAAAAACTTTGGTGTTAACCTATTTATATACACACTTTTGGACAACGTAAACGTAAAACATATTTTTTTTTCTGCATCCAGAAGTGAGCTTGCAGTACAGTTTAAATTAAGGCTTAATTCTCTTCCATGAGGATTTCTTTTCTCCAACCAAAATTTAAAATGACTCTCAGCTCTGTTTAATATTTCTCCTGTCTGAATGCTGGATTGGGACTACCTTTTCACGTTATCTTGGAGATAAGTTTGATTCTCTAGGTTTAATTAAAGTGTGCAGCAGATGTGTCTTGAGGGTAAGGCCCATGGCACAGAATGAGGTGGGCCTCTGTGCTTTCTCTTCTTTTATCTCACGTGAAAATTAACCTTCTTTCTAATTACAGAGCAAACGCCATTACACTGTAGTGCTCCTGACAGTTTTAATAAAAATTTACTATGTTCCTGATCCTAGATCAGCTTTGAATGCAATGCTAAGTGTGGAAGTTGGACAAGAGACCTTAGGACAGTGGAACCCCGCTAAGGCTGTGACAATACCTTTTAGTGTGTATTTTGATTAAAGTTAATGGCTAAAATGATTAAATACAACAAATGAGGTTATTGACCATTACTTGTGATGGTCATATATGTATGCATAAACACACACAGTACAGTAATATTAGTCATTTATGTGTGTGTGTGTGTGTGTGTGTGTGTGTGTGTGTGTGTATACACTATACCACAGAAGTAAATGCCCCCCTGCTCAATATTGCTGAAATGTCAAATGATTTAGAATTGTATCACCTGATATTAAATGCATCAATTTAAAAGTTAAACAGTAGAGTATTTGCTAATAAAAAAAATAAAATAATTATAACTGTTCAAAGTTACTATATTAATAATATATTAAAAATACAGGCCCACTGTAGAAACTCAGCAGCAAAAGTCAGTACACCTTTCATTTTCAAGATACAAATCTTTGATGACAGGCTCAATCCTCCTCGGCATGATGATTCCAGTATTAAACAAATTACTTGAGATATGTTCAGCCATTCTTTATAGACAATTTTGTTGTTGATCTCCATTTTGCTTAAAAATAGCAAAATATTGTGGTCCATAGGCATTCATGGAACCATAAATAGATTTTGCATTAATGCAGTGCCATATTATCACATTCTCACACCTATGCTTCACTGTCAGGACTATGCATGCACAACAAACATGCTAGACCCAAAAAACATGCTTCCAATATTCATCAGTCTTCATTTCATGTTGATTATTGCTGTTAAGTGCCACAAGGCAAAAAAGATTTTTTTTCCTGGACACTGTCCATAGCCTTTGGCATTATGCAATGTCCATTGCACTTCATGAGCTGTAACAGAAACTCCAGTGTCCACTAAAATCCATGTGCCATATCTGATCCACATGCCTCTTTTCAAAGCAAATTGCATAAGTAGCTCAGTGCCATCATTTTAAAAGGATTGTCACTGTGGCTTTGGTTAGTGGTACTATGGCTTGTTCTATACCTCCTGCTTACTTCTGCAACTGTGTTCTGACTGATTTTTAGTTGGTCAATGGCATTTTTCCCTTATAGACCCATGCTGCAAAGATGCAGATAGACATAACCCATAGATCCTTCTACTTTCAGCTTCTCCCATTGAGGGTCGCCACAGCAGATCATCCGTCTCCATACCCCCCTGTCCTCTACATCTGCCTCTTTCACAACAACTACCTGCATGTCTTCCCTCACCACATACATGAACCTCCTCCTTGGCCTTCCTCTTTTCCTCCTTCCAACCATCTCAATCTCGCCTCCCTCAGCTTGTCTCCAAAACGTTCTACGTGTGCGGTCCCTCTAATTAATTCATTTCTAATCCTGGTCTTTAACAACTTTCCAAGTTTGCCTTGTAGAATTCAAGAGTTATATTTATATTAAGTTTGTAATCTGGTGTACCAGTGTAGATTTATTCATTGCTAGAGACTCAAGGCACGCTTGTACATCGCTCTGGATAAGGGCGTCTGCTAAATGCCACAAATGTAAATGTAAATGTAATCCATACCACATAGCAGGTCTCACCACAGTCCTTTAAACTTTCCCTTTCACTCTTGCAGATACTCTTCTATTCCTTCCAGAATCTTGTTAAACAATCTTGTAAAAAACTCCACTGCCATCTCTCCTAAACATCTCCATGCATCTACTGGTCTGTCATCTGGTCCTACCGACTTTATACTCTTCATACTCTCAATTGCTGCTCTTGCGTTCTCCTTACTAATCCTATCCACTTCCTGCTTCACCATCTCCACACCATCCAACCTTGTCTCTCTCTCATTTTCCTCATTCATCAGCTGCTCAAAATACTCGCTCAATCTTCTCAACACACTCTCACACTTTATTGCTCCAACTTGCAGCACATCCTTCCCAGCTCGGTCCCTCTGCCTGGCTAATCGGTATAAATACCTTTCTCCTTCCTTATTGTCCAACTTCTCATACAGCTCCTCATATACTTTTTCCTTGGCTTTTGCCACATCCCTCTTTACCTGCTTCCGCATCTCCTTGTACTCCTGCCTACTTTTCTCATCACTCTGTCGATCCCAATTCTGTTTTGCCAACCGCTTTCTCCTTATGCTGTCCTGCACTTCCTCATTCCACCACCATGTCTCTTTGTCTTCTTTTTTATTTCCAGATGTCACACCAAGTACCTTTCTAGTTGTCTCCCTTATCACTTCTGCAGTAGTTGCCCAATCATCCAGCACCTCTTTACACTGAGCCCCTGTCTGACCTCTTTCCTGAATCTCACACTACAGTCTTCCTCCTTCACTTTACATCATCTTATTCTTCTTTCAGTTCTCACTCTCCTCCTCTTCTTCTTCGCCTCCAAAACCATCCGATGCTGTCTAGCTACACTGTCCCCTGCCAACACCTTACAGTCTTCAATCTCCTTCAGGTTGCATCTCCTACATAGAACATGGTCCACCTGTGTGCACCTTCCTCCACTCTTATACGTCACCCTATGATCCTCCTTCTTGTTTTACGCTGGATGCCCTTCCTAACGCAACCCTCCCCATTTATTCGGGCTTGGGACCGGCACTAAGAGTGCACTGGCTTATGCAACCCTAATGGCTGGGTTAACATAACCCATAGCTCCAAAATTACGAAAGTTTTTTATAACCATGTTCATGCACTTGGAAATCCCAGATGTATTACATTTTGTTTCAACAACCACAGTTTTTCTAACTTGTTGCAATTTTGAATTGAAATCAAAATTTTAAATATAATACTTTTTTTTCATATTATTTACATTGTTGTTATATAGCGAAGAACGGAGGCGGAAGCCGGAGTACAGTTCGCTTTGGTTTAATAGAGAGAAAACACGAATATGCAGGACTCTCTCTGACACTACTCCCTCCCCCAGGGGCGGCTCCAGACGCCCAAACCCTACACCTGGGCCTGCCATGTGCCCGGGGCACCAGGCGACGCAGATGTGCGGCGTGGAACTCCCCCAGAAGTGTCGGGTCCAGCACGTTCTGTTGGGCCACCCAGGAACGCTCCTCTGGGCCGTAGCCCTCCCAGTCGACGAGATACTCGAGACGACCTCTGCGTTGATGGGAGTCCAGGATCTCCCGCACTGAGTAGACCTCTGGTTGGTCCACGACCTCCAGCTGGGAGAGGGCCCCGGGGTCACCTTGGGGATGAGATACAGGTGAAACACAAGGTTTTAGGAGAGACACGTGAAACATGGGGTGAATGCGATACCTTGAGGGCAGCTCCAGCCTGTAGGACATCTCGTTGACCTGGTTGTCGATCTTGAAGGGCCCGATGAACCGGGGACTCAGCTTATGAGAAGGGAGCCCCAGCCTTAGGTCTTTCGTGGACAGCCACACGAGCTCCCCAGGGCTGAAACACAAGTATTGCCTTCCGACCGCGGTAAGTCTGTCACGAAGTCGATACCTAGGTGGGACCAGGGACGTTGAGGGATTGGTAGCGGCATTGCTTGCCCACGGGAAGGTGTGGCATGGGACCTTGGAAATGGCGCAGGTGGGACACCCCTGAACGTAGCGTGCGACCTCCTGGTGCATCCTTGGCCACCAATAGCGGGTTTGGACGAGTTGTACTGTCCGTTTCTCGCCTGGGTGACCCAATCCGGGTCCCTCGTGAACCGACCAGACGAGGTCCTGCCGACAGGTGGTGGGGACGTAAGTCCGTCCCTCCGGGCACCCATCCGGGACGAGTTCTCGGAGGGTGGCCGAGCGGATGTCTTTGTCGATATCCCAGACAATAGGACCGAGGATGAGGTCGGGAGGTATGATTGGTTCAGGCTCGCTGGGTTCGTCTGGCCCGTACATCCGGGAGAGGGCGTCAGCCTTTCCGTTTTGGGACCCGGACCGGTACGTGATGTGGAAGCGAAAACGGGTGAAAAAGAGGGCCCAGTGGGCTTGTTTGGGATTGAGCCTTCAGGCCTCTCACAGATACTGGAGTTTCTTGTGGTCGGTGATCACCAAGAAAGGGTGTTCTGCTCCCTCCATCCAGTGTCTTCACTCTTCCAACACCAGCTTGATGGCCAGGAGCTCGCGGTTTCCTATGTCGTAGTTCACATGGGTGGAGCTGTGGAGGAGACCCAGACTGCTGCGAGAGGGCGGCCCCGACGCCAGTCGAAGAGGCGTCCACCTCAACCACAAAAGGTTTTCGGGGGTCTGGGTGGCGTAGCACGGGCGTGTTGCAGAATCCTCTCTGGAGCGTGTAGATTGCCATTCTGGCCTCCTGGGTTCACCATAGGGTTTTAGCCTTGCCTTGGAGGAGAGAAGTGAGGGGAGCGGTGGTTTGACTGAACCCCTGGATAAACTGACGATAAAAGGTGGCGAAACCCAGGAAACATTGGAGCTCCTTTACGGTCTCCGGGATGGGCCAGTTCCGTACCGCCTTTACCTTCCCCTCGTCCATTTGGATGCCGTCCAAGCTGATGACATAGCCTAGGAAGTGGATCTTAGGAAGGTGAAACATTTGGAGAGGTTCAGGTATAGCTGGTGGGAGCGGAGCACTTCCAGGATCGTGCTCTTGAGGATTCCGGGAGTAGATCAAGATATCGTCACTGTAAACAATGACGAATCTCTGAAGGTACGGCCAGAATACCTCGTTTATGAAACCCTGGAAGACAGCAGGAGAGATTGAGAAGCCGTACGGCATGACCCTGTACTCATAATGTCCAGAGGGTGTGATGAAGGCGGTTTTCCACTCGTCTCCCTTTCGGATATGCACCAGGTTGTAGGCACTCCGGAGATCCAATTTGGAGAATATCCGGGCCTCCCTTAGATCCTCAAAGGCTGCTGATATGATGCGGGAGAGAATAAGGGAGTGGTGCGATCTGAGCGTTGAGCTGACGGTAGTCAATGCAGGGCCGGAGACCCCCGTCCTTCTTTCTGACAAAGAAGAAGCTTGATGCCGCAGGGGAGGAGTAGTAGATCAATGTTGCAGTCCCAAGGTCGGTGTGGGGGGAGACGAGTGGCGGCCTGTGCACAGAACACATCAAAAAAGCGTGATATTTATCGGGTATTTCCACCTGGGTCATAGTTGTGGCCTCTTCTACCCGAGTAGCGCCCACCGTGACCTTCTCGTGATGACGTGAGGGGAGCTAAGAGAGACACCGCTCCTTGCAACAGGAACTACAATTTCCTGGGCATGTAGAGTTAGCCAGGGCCGCCCTAGGAACTGTCGAGTTCTCCAACACCATGAATCGTATCTCCTCTCGAAGGAACAGCCCCACCTGGAGGGTGATTGTAGGCACGCAGTATGTCACCCAACCCCAACCCAGTGGACGTCCTTGGATTGTTTGAACTGCTAGTTTGTGGGATCCCCTCTCCCGGGGAAGCTGAATTTGGTTGAGGCAAGCTTGGGAGATGAAATTCCCTGCTGAGCCGGAGTCGACTAGAGCCAGCACCGAGACAGAGAGAGTGGGGGTTAGGAGAGTTACGGTGAGCTTAGACAAAGGTGAGATGTCGGTGGGGATGTAGATGGGGCGCGCATGGGAGGAGAAGCAGGACTCTCCCTGACAATTGTAGTCTTAAGCTCAAAGCCAAAGCCAAGTGCTGATTTGCATTAGGTCGCTGTTCATGGAAACTCCCACCTTTATTTGGCTTCATTAGCTTTCATTTGTTAAAAAAACTAAAAATATCAGATATAACCAAAATGTTAGGATTGGCCAAATACACAGCTCACTACATTCCTAGAAAAAATAAATAAATGCACTGACAAAGACTTGGACAAAGACTTGGAAGACCATGAAATAAAGTAAAATGATGATTGTGGTATTTTTTCCTTTTTTAAGAAAATACTTTGTACAACATGTAACAAAGTCAAATGTATAAAGTTCTGCTCAAAATCAGTGCAGAAAAACTGATAAGTTATTACTTAAAAGTACAAAAGGATAATGATTACAGAGGGAAATTTTATGCAAAAGCAACCCAGTTCCTAAAAGCAAAGAAATTAACTATTATTAAAAAGTCATCTGATTAAAATTTAATTTACTACAGACAAAACTTAAGTCAGATAAATCCACAAACTGGCAACTGTGGTAAAGTCCTTGTGTCTCAAGGGAGGAAACTCAGCATTTATAATTGTTAGTTTGTCCAATTTCTTTTAAAGCGTGTAAAAATGGAAAGACTTAATAAAAAGCTACTGTATCTGTAATTAAAGTTAATATCTGATACCTGATATTTAGTACATAACAGCACAATTGTCACATTGCTGTTATATAAACAATAAATTTAATATTTGAGTACAGTAATAATTCAGTATTGAACATTTTTCAAGAAGTCATTTTTACTCATTTTGTACTGTAACTCAAAGGTGAAATGCCCTCATTAAGCTGAGTATGCACTTCAAGTCTATACTAGTATGCAAATCTCGATCAGAAGAACTGTTACAAATTTTCTATAAAAATAGTTGTGCCGTATAAACCAGAAGCATACGAGAGTTGTATCATCATACAGAATATCTTTCCAAGCTATTCCATACTCTACTTTCAGTACAGGCATAAATCTCTTAGAAACTGACATAAACAGGAGATATAACCATAAGCTGAAGGAACAGTGTGTCATTCTATTGTGTTTGTGTCATGGAAAAGTGCACTGGAGTCACTAAGGCTGGAAATATCTAACTGGAGACAGACATGACTCACCATGCAGAGCAATACAGGGTATTATCCTGGGCCATGACTCTGCCATTGTGTCTCATAAAACAAGTCCTTCACCTAATGAATGCTCTAGGCTTGACCATAAGCCTTGTTTTAAAAAATGTTTTTCAATTTATTTGAATCTGTATTAAATCAGTATTTTAGAAGAGTTAGAATGCCAACCTACTGAACATGCTGTGGGTGACATTTGTTAAAATGCCTTACATATATATGTTTTTTCTCAGTTCAGCAACAGTATAAGCTCATGATCAGCTCTTGCTGCTCTTAGGTTTGAGCTGTTACTGCTATTCTCTTAAATTTGGAACTGAAGCCTTTATGTTGCTTTTAATAGCATTGTACATAATATGATTCACCTAGGACTAGACCCTTTGTTTAAACTCAAGGCATCTTTTTTATTTTTTTTTTTTAACATCAGCATTTCTGCAGAAAGCACAGCCCTTTTTGATGAACTCATGAAAGCCTGGAGGCTCTTTCAGAATTGAAAGACATATTATATTGTATGTCATTTAATATGGAGCCTATATTCAGCTTTGGCTGCTCTTGATTCGATCGAGTCCACTGAGAATCCACTCGTGTCTGTTTCTAATGCCCCACTTCTGAACACAGTAAGAGAGAACTCATCAAGTGGCTGTTAAAAGCACTTTATGACATGCAAAGGAACTGATAAAATAAAACTGGATACAATAAATCCCAGGGCATCAGGAAGACACAAATTTACCTGCTTATTCACAACTAGAGACAATTTAATCTACTTAATCTACCTACTAAAGATTTCTGGTGGTACATAAAAAGAAGAAACACTCAGTGCTGCTTAAAACCCATAATAGGGATCAAGTGCTTTGCATTTAGCATTAGAATAGGAAAAAAAAGCTCAGTAACTGGTTTGTGCTTTCTAGGCAGGCTTGAACTTTTCAGAAACTGCTAATCTACTGGCATTTTCAGGTATAAAAGCCTTTAGTTTTTACACAGAATGCTGCAAAACAGTTCAGCTAGTGGGAACACCTTGACAGATCAGGAGAGAATGGCAAAATTGGCTTGAGCTGACAGAAAAACTGTGATCACTTAAATAACCTCTCTTTGCAACTGTGGTGAGCAGAATGGCATGAGGGACTGTACAGTGATGTTTGAAAATTTGTGACCTCTTTAAAATTTTCTATATCTCTGCATAAATATGCCACAAAAAAACAGATTGAGACAAAATGAACCCAATCAAGCAAACGAGATAAAGATATTATGCTTGGTCATTTTGTTCCAACAATTATCCAATATTACATTTCTGTGAATGAGAAAAGTATGTGGACCTGATCATTTGAAGGTTAAATTAGAATTCATCTGTTTTATTTAAAAAGTATGAAAATCTTCACAACAAGAGTATCATGGCACGAACAAAGAAAATGTTGTAGCTGCTAATCATGCTGGAAAAGGTTACAAAACCATCTTTAAAGAGCTTAGACTCCACAAATCCGTCGTGCAGATTGTGTACAAAACCTGGAGCAAATTCTAAGCAACTTAAGACCTCTCTTAAGTTAATGTTAACTTATATTAATGCTTATGGGTGCACCTTAACAACAAAAGGGTTGCAATAAGAATACTGCTACCCATCTGAAGTTTGCAAAAAGAGAAAATATGTTGCGAATGGATGAGTCCAAAATCGAAATTGCTGTTTTAAATGTTGAGTAATGTTTGGAGAAAAGAAAACAATGCATTCCAGTATAAGAACCTTATCCCAGATGTGGAAAATGGTGGTGGTGGTATCATGGTTTGGGCCTGGACAGCTTGCATTCATTGATGAAACAATGAATTCTGAATTATACCAGCAAGTTCTAAAGGAAAATTTGAGGATGTTTCTGGTATCAGTACTTTACTATTTATTATTCTATTGCACTCGTTACAATTTTTACATAAATATCTGTACTTTCTACTTCTTGCATTTTCAAACCAGGCTCGTTATTTTAGTTTTATTTTATTAAGTGACATAATTAATATTTTTTTTCTCATTGCATTTTCAGCCCATCAACTTATTTCCTCACACTGCAAGGCAACCAAAAGTATAAGGCTAACGTGGCATTCCTGATCACCTGATCATCATCATCTCTACTTTGCTTGTGTTCTATATGGTGGTTGTTCAGTCTGGATACATTCATTAGGTAGCAAAATTTGAAATTCATTTGTATTACTATATTAATATGATATGAGGTTAAGTTACCAGCATGGCACTAAAACAGGTAGTTGTAATGGCTACTTTTTTGCTTAAGTACTTGTCAGAGCCCAAACTTCTTTACTTCAAATTGAGTGAAAAAGTGTAGTCAGTACATCAGAGTAATTTAAAACATAAGTATCTGTACTTCTACTTGAGTAAAGGATGTGTCTACTTCTACCATCTCTGATAACAACTCCAAAGATATATGTCAGTCTACCAAAGAATGGTTAACGGAAACATTTACTTGCAGTTATTGCTGCTCAAGTGGGTCATACCATTAACAAATATAATAATTTTGTGAAATAGTTTACAATTGTTTATGCACCGCTGTATAACAGCACACCAGATTCTACTCCTGTCAGTAAAGAATAGGTATCTTGGGTTGCAATTGGCGCAGGCTCACCAAAGTGTACAACTGAACATTTAAACATTGATTGATCTGAGAAGTCACTGAGAAGGTTTTCTACAGCATGAAGGCTTTAGCCTCAATAACATGAAGCAATGAATCTATTCAACTGTTTGGTAACAGCCTGGCTAGTGGCGGTAGTGTAACGAGGTGGCAAAATCTTTCGCCACATCATAGCCACAATTTACCCGTTAAATATTGACTACCCCCTTGTCACAAAGCTGGTTGAAATGAACTTCATGTTTACATGATGATAAAGTAAAATGTACTTGGAAGGGAGATTCACAGCATGAATCTGCAATTATGTGGTGCTATGTCAGCATGGACCATAATCTTAACATAACACCTTGTGGAACCCATACCATGAACAATCACGGCTGCTCTACAAAGCATTGGGGGGTGTTTCGTTTTAGAATGGTTCTTATATAGATGCTAAATTTCTATTCTGGAACTGAAATACAGCTCCCTTCATGCAGCAATATTAAAACGGTACTTTTTCCTTAGTAAACTGTAATGATTTGCAGTGATTAAGTTATAAACTCATATCAGCATTCTAACTAGCTTGCAGTATAAAGTAATGAGTTTACATCATTTACTGTTAAAGCTCCATAACTAGAGATGCCTGCGATGAGTCCGGTATATAAAGGTTTTTGGCTTTTCCGTATGAATAGATGAAACAGTTTATACAATACAAAATGTCTCAAAGCAGCTTTACAGATTTAGGTAGCTTAAATAAGCAAGCCAAGCCAAACACTGACTAGGAAAACAGCCTAAGAAGACTTGTTTTAACTCCATAATCAGAAACTGTTCTTTTCTGGCCAACGCCATAAATTAAAATCAAATCCCAACATAATAAGTTTTCGCTGGCCTTTGAATATAAAATCTTGTGTTCCGACTTTTTTTTTTCACTCAGAGTGGTGTGGCTGTTGCTCAGCATGCCACAATCATGTGACACAATTAAGTGCCATGCTTCGCAGTTTAAAGGACACTTACTGAACCTATTATTTTAGATGTATTGCTAACATAACACAATTGGTTTAGTCTGTACATCTCTGATGCTCACATGATTTTGCTGTGTGATTGAATGAACCATGCTACAAGACTTGTGCTTGTACAGTGTTTGTCTCAATTGTTAAGAAAGCAAAAATTGACCATGTTAAAGATGCAATGCATAGAGCAATCTAGGAATGACTGAATGCATACTAAGTAGGTGAAAAAGCAATGTGAGTTGCTTTCTAAGGATATAGATGACCTAGATGCAGACAGTGTTCAAATGAAATCAATAAACTGATACCAAAGGCATTAACATAGTCCAGGGGTGTCCAAAGTCTGGCCCTATGCCCAACCATGGCCTTTTGACACATGTCACAAGACCAAAACTAGACTTTAAATTAACTCTGTGAAAAACTTTCAGGGTCGACTGTATGACAGCAGTTCCGATTGCATAATTGTCACAAGCACCCCCACCGTGCATGACTTGTTTTCTCCTCCCCTACCTAACTGCTTCATATATCCCTTTGTTGATTTTGTTTGCATATCTCGATGCATGTACAGTTATGTTCAAAATAATAGCAGTGCAATGTGACTAACCAGATTAATCCAGGTTTTTAGTATATTTTTTATTGCTACGTGACAAACAAGTTACCAGTAGGTGCAGTAGATTCTCAGAAAACAAACAAGACCCATCATTCATGATATGCACGCTCGTAAGGCTGTGCAATTGGGCAATTAGTTGAAAGGGGTGTGTTCAAAAAAATAGCAGTGTATGCCGTTGACTGTACAAACTCAAAACTATTTTGTACAAACATTTTTATTTCTAGGATTTAGCAATCCTGTGAATCACTAAACTAATATTTAGTTGTATGACCACAGTTTTTTTCACATCTGTGTGCCATGGAGTCAACCAACTTGTGGCACCTCTCAGCTGTTATTCCACTCCATGATTCTTTAACAACATTCCACAATTCATTTACATTTCTTGGTTTTGCTTCAGAAACAGCATTTTTGATATCACCCCACAAGTTCTTGATTGGATTAAGGTCCGGGGATTGGGCTGGCCACTCCATAACATTAATTTTGTTGGTTTGGAACCAAGACTTTGCTCGTTTACTAGTGTGTTTGGGGTCATTGTCTTGTTGAAACAACCATTTCAAGGGCATGTCCTCTTCAGCATAAGGTAACATGACCTCTTCAAGTATTTTGACATATGCAAACTGATCCATGATCCCTGGTATGCGATAAATAGGCCCAACACCATAGTAGGAGAAACATGCCCATATCATGATGCTTGCACCACCATGCTTCACTGTCTTCACTGTGTAGTGTGGCTTGAATTCAGAGTTTGGGGGTCGTCTCACAAACTGTCTGTGGCCCTTGGACCCAAAAAGAACAATTTTACTCTCATCAGTCCACAAAATGTTCCTCCATTTCTCTTTAGGCCAGTTGATGTGTTCTTTGGCAAATTGTAACCTCTTCTGCACATGCCTTTTTTTTAACAGAGGGACTTTGCGGGGGATTCTTGAAAATAGATTAGCTTCACACAGACGTCTTCTAACTGTCACAGTACTTACAGGTAACTCCAGACTGTCTTTGATCATCCTGGAGCTGATCATTGGCTGAGCCTTTGCCATTCTGGTGATTCTTCGATCCATTTTGATGGTTGTCTTCCGTTTTCTTCCACGTCGCTCTGGTTTTGCTCTCCATTTTAAGGCATTGGAGATCATTTTAGCTGAACAGCCTATAATTTTTTGCACCTCTTTATAGGTTTTCCCCTCTACAATCAACTTTTTAATCAAAGTACGCTGTTCTTCTGAACAATGTCTTGAACGACCCATTTCAGGTTTTCAAATGCATGTTCAACAAGTGCTGGCTTCATCCTTAAATAGGGGCCACCTGATTCACACCTGTTTTTTCACAAAATTGATGACCTCAGTGATTGAATGCCACACTGCTATTTTTTTGAACACACCCCTTTCAACTAATTGCCCAATTGCACAGCCTTACGAGCGTGCATATCATGAATGATGGGTCTTGTTTGTTTTCTGAGAATCTACTGCACCTACTGGTAACTTGTTTGTCACGTAGCAATAAAAAATATACTAAAAACCTGGATTATTCTGGTTAGTCACATTGCACTGCTATTATTTTGAACATAACTGTATACATACACACACACACACACACACACACACACACACACACACACACACACA
>JAAIIK010000123.1:607000-636585 GCA_014706435.1 Silurus glanis
ACACACACACACACACACACACACACACACACACACACACACACACACACACACACACAAAATCTAAAGCTCTTTGGTTAAGTTTTTACTCTAAATATTTTGAAGCAAATATTTAACTTTTCAGCAAGGGATTATATTTAAATGAAACGGAACAAACGTTCATTGAGTTATTTTTAGTCATTGTTTGTTCTTGGTTCAGGAGCCTATTCTTTTACTAGATTCCTGTCTGATGGTGAAGCTTGAACATTTGTCAGGGTACCTTGGTGATAAAGAATATGTTTAGCACTATTGATTAAATATGATGCACATCCTGTTATTGTGAAGAGCTGTTGCTGATGATAATTATAAAGGCCCACAGCTGGAGGTGCATACATACAATTTTAGTAGGTTGCCAATAGATTTTGGAGTGTTGCTGTGGGGATCTGCCCATTCACCCACAAAGGCATTTGTAAGTTTGGGTGAGAAGGTCTATGGAGAAGTAAGCATTTTAAATCATTCCAAAGGTACTCAGTGGGGTTGAGGTGATAGCCAAGGTGTTAAGGTCAAGAGTGTCCACATCAACCTTGGCAAACCATGTCTTTATGGAGATTGATTTGAGTACAGTTGCTGTGACAGGTTTAAACTAGGGCCTATAAAACAAAAATAAATCTTTACTACAGCAGACAGAAACAGAAACAGACAGAAAACAGACAGAAACAATCCTGTGTGATCAATTCTGTGGTAACAGTTTGGGATAAGCCCAGATTTGTGATGATAAGATGATAAGAAAATCATTTTAGCTATATAGTTGAACATATGCGAAACACAGTATGACATTAAATACAGTTTAGAGCCAAATAAATATATACTCATTCACTTTAATAGGAAAATCAGTACTCAACTTAACATGGTTTATGCTATTCAAGGTTTGGCATCTGGCTAGCCATTCATTGAAAACACAAGATACGTATGGTTGTGCATGAAAATCTCTTACCCACATTCTGACCATTACATGAATCTCTTGACCTATATCTGCATAATTTTTATGATTGATTGGATAATTAGATGAATAAGCAGGTGTAACAAAGTGGCTGTTTAGTATATATTCTATAAGTGCTGAGATCTCACTAAGTGCCTGAATATGGCAGCCCACTATGTATTTAAAGGGCTTAGAGAAGAAACAGATTATTTACTGCTACATGAGTACTAGAATCTGCATAAAAGGGGAAGTGTGTGTGCATTTGTGTGTGTGTGTGTGTGTGTGTGTGTGTGTGTGTATTTGTGAGTGAGTGAGTGAGTGAGGGAGCGAGGAAGGGAGGGAGGGATAGTATTTCAAAACCTCTATGTCTGTGTATAGTGTAAACCAGTGTGAGTGTAGGTGGTTGTGTTCGATTTTGCCTGCATGGCGTGTGTGTGTGTGTGTGTGTGTGTGTGTGTGTGTGTGTGTGTGTGTGTGTGTGTGTGTGTGTGTGTGTGTGTGTGTGTGTGTGTGTGTGTGTGTGTGTGTCTGTGTGTCTGTGAGGCATTGTGACTGCTTCTGTGTGGGTGATACTCTCTGGGAAAGCTAATCTGCCTGAAGTGTTAGAGGAGCTGAAGGGTGTATATAGAGTCAGTTTATACCATGCAGTTTAATGATTAAATAAAAAGACCCTCTAATAGAGCCAGGCATAAGCATATATAATGTATTTCCTGCATTTGAAGATGATGGAAGAATATTTGAAACCCCAAAAATGTCTGTTACATCTCACACTCTTCCCTTAAAAAGTCTCATCCTCCTCTCAACCTCACGGTGCTGTGCTGAAAATAAGCCAAAGAGACTGAAATTAATAATACGTTTCTTTGTCCTTTCACTTATGGCGATTTTAAATGATGTATGAATGTTATGATGAATATGATATAATATATTTCAAGAACTGGACATAATTCATGTCCTGTCAGAAGTGCTAAAATAGGAATGACTTGCTGTAGAAGCACATCTCCAGAAGGAGGAGGAGCAGGAGGGATGGCAGAAATTGCTTCACTCAGAAGACCAAAAAAAAAAAAATTGTATAAAATAAATAAAAGACATGGATTATGGAGTAGTTTATTGATTTTAAAAAAAATAATAAAGAGCATTTCAATTTGACCGAGCTGTGTGTGCTGTCGAGAAAAATATTCTAATCAACCTTATCTAGCGTGTGTTTTAAATCCACCCGTGATGTGTCTGCTCATAGATGGGTTCTGAGTTCCGACAGTGCCTTTCATTGTATGTCTCTGCTTGCAGCTTTGTTTGTCTAACGTGCCTCTCTGCAGACTGATGAGATTCATATGACTAGTAGCCTTTTACCAGCAACCTGTGGAAAAGTGAGTGTTTAATTCAGATTTCAGAATGCATTGGGCAGTAATGACACAAGTCCTCAGGTCAACATATCACTTACCTCAGCTATAGTTGATCAGTAAAACTTTACATTTGGATTTATCCATAGGATCGATACTTTCACACAGTGTAAATTATAATATAGTCCATGTCCATGAGTCCTCAGTAGAGGTTCTGCTCATGTAGTTAAATTTGCCATCCAATACAAGTAAATCGCTATGAATTACATCAGTCTGGTTTGTGCTAACAATATGTGGTGTGGATTTTTTTATGTAGTCAACATCTCACAGCCTGGTCAATTTGCTCTTTTTGAACAACTGAAACGATGGGCCAGCAACATGCATAGGTTTGCAGCATATTAATCATGTGGATGTTGCAAAAGCTGCAACCTTCATAGATAGAGCTTTTATACTTCTGTGCTCAGCAGTTGTCATGGTGATACCAGAAGACTTGGGTTGAATATGAGTAATATGCTAAAATGCACTGCAATTCCACCAATGTGCTATCTACTCTTTCCATTGACAGGAACGCTCACTATTGTTCTTCTCAAGAATTTTTTTCTGATAAGACAAATTCAGTTCAGGTTTAGCAGACACTATCGGATACTGTGCTTCAATCCATAAAAATATCAATATAACCATCCTCATGTTCCATTATTAAAAGCTACCATTGAAAAAAGTTACATACCATTAAAACCAGTTTAGAAAAATGTGAAACAATATAAAGCCAATGAAGTAATTGATTTAGAATTTTTATATTTACAGAAAAAACCCTGACTTTAGTTAAAAGTTAATAACAATAATGAATAGGAGTTAAGAAGAGTTAATAACAATAATGAATAGGATTTGTTAGTATAAAACACTAGACACAGCAGAGACAACACTTTGCTTGAACCAATTTTTTTCCATTTTTGGTCCAAAATGCAATTCGTTTATGCAATATTAATACACATAATTATTTAATCAGATACAAAACATTTTATATTTACATGCACATTTGCGTTTTTTAAAATTGTACTTAATACTTGGGATAAAGTGTTTTCGAATTATGTAATACTTCCCACATAGACCACAATAGACTAGTACGAAGTGAAAGTGCAAAAGGTTTGCACTCAGCATGCAGTGGAACAGAAAGGAACTTAGATCAATAACCATGTTTAAAGATGTGAACAAAAGTGTGTGCTGAAGAGGGGCTTCATGGGAGATTTATATAATGGCAGTGAGTCAGAAAGTGAATCACTGAGGAGCATGGAGAAAAAGTGAGACGAAGAAAGGGAGATGGGGGGGAAAATGCAGAAAATAGATAGAAAGGGTTGCAGAGAGTGGAAGTGAAGATTTTTCATTTTATACAACATAGCGATGAAGGTTTAGCTAAAAATGTTTGGTATGTACTTAAGAAATCTAGACATTCTCAAGTCTAAAAAATTGTCTTTTTATAATTATATATATATATATATATATATATATATATATATATATATATATATATATATATATATATATATAAACACCTGCATCAGTACAGCAGCAATACATTTAAACACAAATACCAACATGTAAAACTCTTATGAGGTCCGTAGTCCCAAAAATTGCTATACAGATGTGTAAAATATTAAACAAGAATGGTATTTTTCTTCCTGTGATCAGCTGTGTTTCATTATTGTTCTCTCTGCCATTTTGAGGCAAGAATCACAAGGTAAAAATCTACACACCCTAACGTCTCATCTTGCACATAAATAACTTTCATTTTACAATATATCTATTTATATGTAACTGGACTTTGTGTTAGATTCACACATATACACACTTATGGTTACAGACATAGTGGGAGAAAAGGACATCTGTGTTTAAGTTCTTCATGGCAACTGAGCCTGAATCCTTCTATTCACCAGATGTTAGGGTTTGAAACACGCAGAGCAGCCCATCTTCGTAGTTGTTGTCATCTGAGGGGAAATAGTGTCTGGAACCACTGATTTGAGAATATCGTTCTCGCTGGCAATGATGTGCTTGACCAGGAAATTTGCAGCATCATTGATGTTTAGATTGTCCTATAACATTAAGAGAGAGTGATTAAGTATTAGAAAACTCATAATGCAATTGTTTTTCATTATAAATCCTCTATGTAAACTCACTTTGAACATTTGCATTTGCACTATTCTGCATCCGATAAACATTGATTAAAATATTTATTAGCATATTTGTACCATGCATGTTAAAATAACTGACTCAACTGAATTACTGTGTACTGTCATGTTTGCACACATTATTCACCCGATATATGAATGGAGTTCAAGCAACATTTTATTTGCACTCCATTATGGGACATAGTTCCTGAATATCATGTAGTTAAATTAAATAATGCAGAAAATACAGTTAGATTTTATTTGACTCATTTTATTTATTTTACGCTCCTGACTCCTATTTTACACACAGTGTGAGATGCACTTATACTGCAGTATGATTTTACTCAATACTTTCTTTAATCCATTTAAATCAAAGAAACACTGCCAATTATTAGAATGCATCAAAATGGTTTTGGTTTCTTGTTCAAGAAAAGTGGATGGTAAACTGAAATAATTAATTAATTAATTAATTAATAACAATATTTAGACAATTAATCATTAAGTGTAATAAGAAAAAACCTTGACTTGCTCCATAGTCTCTGGTCTCCTTCAGCATCTCCTCGATTTTTGACTTTTCCCTTTAATTAGGAATTGAATATTCATGACCTATAATTAGAGGTCTCCTACATATTGTGATCTCCTGGCATTGGCCACCTGACATCCTATTAGAGCCTAAGAAGGCTACATAAAGTTGCTTAGCTATTTCTAATCCAAATCCTATTTTCGTATCTGCAGGTGACTAGTCGAAAAGTCAAACACTACAAACAACAGCTTTATCGTTATATTGTTTAACTAGACAACATAGCACTATTCTTTTATGAAGTATACTCAAATCTAGATACAATGTTTTAGATCAAATGAGCTTCCAAATATCATGAGCTTAATGGCATGAGCTTCCAAATATAATTTTAAACTGGGCTGATAAACAACACCATTATGCTAATGTATTAACTAATTTGCAGGTTGGTGCTCATGAAATTAAAGGGAAGACAAGAGTGAAAACTAGTATGAGGCTTTTTGAGCTAGACCTTACAAATTAAATGTTTTTTTTTTTTTTTTTGCCTGCTTACGCCTTTGTTTAGTGTCTTCCGTATTCTCTCAAACTTTAGCAACATAAAATGACAACCAGGAGTTTTCTAGCTAGCATTAGCTATACCAATTGTGCTCCAGTCAGTCCTACTTGTTTTTCAAGCTGTGAAAAACATAGCTATCTACAGTAGTTGCGCACAAAAGTGCATGCAATATACTTCAGATGAAATAAGATTAAATGAGATTATTCCTTACGTGTATCTTAGCTGCTAGTGTGGGTACAGATATTTGATCCAAGAAAACGTTTCATTTCTACAAATTTGATTAACTGTGTGTACAAATTTTCTTTTACCAAAAATATATATATATATAAAAAAAAAAAAGAAAATAACTGTTCACCTGATTTATAAAAACATTGATAAAGGCACATATCAATTGTTTAAACTGAGAAAATGTACATTTTATTTGAAAACATGAGGCAATATTTAATTTGATGGCTGCAACACAACAGGGCCATGTTAACCACTGTATAGCCTCCCCTCTGAAAACTGAGACAAGTTGCTGTAGTTTTGTAGAGGAATGTTGTGCTATTTGTGTCCGATATAGGATTGTAGCTGCTCAACAGTCCTGAGTCTTATTTGTCTTAGTTTTAATTTCATGATGTAAATTTCTTTTTTACTGGAGAAAGGTGTGGACTACAGGAAGGCCAGTTCAGCACCAGGACTCTTCTGAAGCTATGTTGTTGTAACAGTATGTGGTTTAACATTGTCTTGCTAAAATATTCAAGACCTTCCCTGAAAAAGACATCATCTGTATGGAAGCATATATTCTTCTCAGCATTGATGGTGCCTTTCCAGATGTGCAAGCTGCCCATTCCATTGACACTAAAGCATCCCCATAGCATCAGATATGTTTTTTTTTAATTTTTTTTAAAGAATGCTAATAACAAGCTGTATGGTCCCTCTCCTCTTTATTCTAAAGCAGTGTCCCGACCCGAAAGCCGCAGACTGGCACTGATCCATGGGTCAATTGGTACAGGGCCGCACAGAAAGAATACATAACTTACATTATTTCCGTTCTATTTATTATCTGGTTCTGAACAATGTTTTATTTTGGAAAATTACCGGATTCTCTCCGCCACATCTGTCTATGACTCACTCTTGATGCATGTCAAGATGCCTCGGTCACATGTCTTACCTACATCCGCTACCTGCTCCGGCCGCTAACACATAATACATTACCGCTAAATTGAAACCCCCAAGCTAGCAAAATTAACAAAAAACAACACAGTGGATTCACGTTTATTATTAAATTTAGAAAATACAAGTTTTTATGCCGGTCGTATCATTTTATTTTGTTGTATTTATCCGCCACACCTTAAAGGCCGGTCTGTGGCACAAAAAAGGTTGGGGACCGCTGTTCTAGAGGATGCTGTGTCCATGGTTTCCAAAAAGAATTTTGATTTGTCTGACTAAATAAGGTTTGATCTTTGATCGTATTACCCAAGTTTTAGAGAAACACAGGGCACACAAATGTAATAACTGTACAAGTCTAGGTCTTTTAAACCTTGGCTTTAAACATTTTTTTTTAATATGGAATACCCTTTGAATTATGTTTTAGGTCCTCTTTAGGTATGCCAATATTTAAATAAATTGTCACATGGCAGCCACACATAATTTTTATTCATTTACATTTCTAAAACTTACAATTGTGCATACAATCTGCCTATGCACATTTGATGAATTCCAATGTTATTAGAGAATTCTAGTTATATTTTATCTATCATAAACCAATCAGATTTTTTTCCTACACAATGTTGATAAATGAGGCCCAAAGTGTGTAACAGCTTGTGTGTGACTGAAGTGCCACTTCTACTTCTGCCCTTTTCTTTTTTCAAATTTATTGATGCATGTGTATGAAAAAGATATGAATGGAGGGATTGAAGCAAGGTCTGGCAGAAAAACTGCTAATACCACTTATATCATTTTTTAGAAGCTTAGAGCTTTAACTGCATATTAAAATGTATCCTAAATTCTATTTCCACATCTACAGTACAGTATATGCAATAAGTCAGTATGGTATCACAGATATGTGCAAAGGGTTATAGACCTATGCTTTATTACTAAATATCATAATAGGCCATATTTGTAAACACAGATTAACTCTGGGAAAAAATTGCATTAATATTACCAAGTCAGCATTACACCCTACCTTGGCTGAAGTTTCAAACCATCCCACAAATCCGTTTTCTTGGCAGAACTGGTCCATCTTTGGACTATTATTGACCAGAATGTCTTTGCTTTGGTCACACTTGTTGGCCAGAAGCACTGTGGTAATGCTTTTGCCATTAGCAAGTGTCAACTTTGAGTCCAGGTCCTCCTTCCATTTAGTGACTGCTTCAAATGTTGTGGGTCTGGTGACATCGAAAACGATGAACGCCCCCATGGCCTCTCTGTAGTAAACCCGCGTCATGTTCCCAAAGCGCTCCTGACCTTTAGGATCAGCAAGACAGACAGAAAAAAAATATATATGAGAATGGGAAAATAAGCACATCATTTTGTTAGGAAATGTTCAACTGAGTGTTATATTTATAAAGATTTTTCTGGTTTATTATTATTATTTTACATATAACATAGTTTATGAACTTAAACTTAATTCAAGAGAATTTTTTTTAGACTTTCCTTTTTTTGGGCATGTATTCACAGCTTGGGTAAAGACCAGTATTACAATACTTTTCTCTGGTTTGTTTACAGCAAATACTCCCATGTGATCCACCTCCAAATCTTACTCACATGAGACTACTTCTCATATGATTGCACGCATACCTTCCACGTGGGAAATGAGCCTAGTTCTCAGACACAGAGAGAGAGAGAGAGAGAGAGAGAGAGAGAGAGAGAGAGTTGGATGGCGAAAGATGGCACATGGGAAAAGTTTTTGATTATAAAATCGTGTTCTGTAGGAGGCACACTGAGGCCTCGCTCACCTGCCAATCCAAATGTGCCAGCTGGACCTGCTCTTTCATTTTACTACATATCTATGAGTAGGTCTAAACTGTAAACTCCCCAGTGTTGTATTAACTACAATGTTCATCTCTTTCCAAAACGGCTTACATAAACAGTGTAGGTGTTAATTTAATATCGGACATGTTTTCCTTGTATCTGAAAGTAAGCTGTTGTAGAGAGGTAAACAATTTTACATACATATAGTTCTATATTAGACGCTATCATATTGTGATCTAACATATATCTTTAATCGTTTGATCACGTGGGCAGCATCACTGCCTTCACTGTGTTCCTATTGAGATAGAGCCACTGTGAGTGTTGGGAGCACTAAGGCTCATGCCTACCTGCTATGTCCCACAGCTGCAGTCTTATAGTTTCTGAGTCCCAGTTAAGAACTTTGAGAGCGAAGTCCACCCCGATCGTGGCTCTGTAGTTCGTCGAGTAGGTCTGATGAACATAGCGCTTAATGATGCTGGTCTTGCCCACCCCTAAATCGCCGATAACGAGGATTTTGTACAAGTGTTCTTTCTGATTGCGCTGCATGATTCTCTGCGCGCTCTTTCCACTCCAAGTAGCGGAAAAACTTTAGTGATGCAGCCCAGGATGACCCTGGAAGCCCCAGGCAGGGTGGGGCGGGAGAACAACTTGTGACCGGCATGTTGGAGTCTCTCGTGGGCGTCACGTCCCCCCCCCCTCTTCCCCCTCCCGAAACCGTGACAAATCCGCGTGTCTGCGTGTGCGCCCGTACACGCCAGAGTGTGTATTACTACTATCGTTTAACGTTTATTTATTTATTTTATTGGGTCCATTCGGATTTCCCTACATCTACTGTGCCTTTATAACTGATACATGTTTACACGACCAGTGATTTTTTTACCTCGGAAAATGTTCTTGTAGTTAATAAAACCGGAATAATACGACAAAATACACCAATATATTAATGTATTGTTTATAGGATAATATTTAGGCCTTAAACACGTCACAACTCTTCAAGACATAATATCGTCTATTAGTTGCTAAGCAACAAAACATGAAAGGATTTTGAAAGTACAGTGGCTTGATGATTAGAATTACTGTCCACATCAGGAAAAAAAACTATTAAATAATATCCAGTAGTGAATAGATTCTATTTATTATTAATGATATTTCAACTAAATATACGTATTCATCTTTCCCAACGCCAATTCTATTTTATCCCCGAATTCTACTCGGCTTACTGTGCGCGCGCGCGCGCGTGCGCGCCCACGCGTGCGACGGGAGGTGTCAAAGAACGCAAAGAGGAACAGAAAGAAAAAGAAAAAAGCAGACTGAGAATCAAGTTAACCACCGACTATTAACCATTTCTCCTCCTGACATAGTGTTGAACACATTAGATCCTTGCTATATTTTTAATGATATTCAATAGTAGTCTATTTCAACATTTGTTCCATACAATACAAATGCAACCAATAATAATTAATAATAATAATAATAATAATAAAATCTGAATAATAATATCTGTTTAGATAACTATTACAAAAAGTTTTACAAGATACATTCATTCCACTAACACAAAAGCATAAACTAATAATGATCAGCTTACAGTATATTACAGTAATATTACTAAATCAACACAAATGTCAGGTAGAAAAATACCTCACACTTATAGGCAATATCTACATTCTCAAAAAAAAAAAAGTCAAAGAGTAAAAGATGCAAAATGCTTTTTAGAAAATATACAAAAGGAAACACTTAAGAGAGTCAGCTGTTGGCAGTGTTCTGCATGCAGACATAAATTATTAT
Organism: Silurus glanis; assembly: GCA_014706435.1. Taxonomy (NCBI): domain Eukaryota; kingdom Metazoa; phylum Chordata; class Actinopteri; order Siluriformes; family Siluridae; genus Silurus; species Silurus glanis. Next base: position 617,271 of record JAAIIK010000123.1, read on the forward strand.
TACAATAAATCCATTCCATAAATATATTGCACAATGTTAAATAAGCTGTGGAAATATGCACAGTGCACAACATGAGCAGAAAGTTTAAGCACTGCCTTCACTAATAAATCAATCAATCAATCAATCAATCAATCAATCAATCAATCAATCAATAAATCAATAAATCAATAAATAAATAAATCTGAACAGAACCTGTTTGGTACAAATGATGTCTATAAAAAAAACAAGTGTAATTTCATTAGGGTCGAAAGAAAACATATATGACGGATTCACATTCAAAAGAACGTTATTACTTTACATAACATTGCAACAAGATGCAAAGCATGTGAGCTTGTATGCTTGTCTACTAATTCACTAAGCCTTAAGTATTGCTTTCCCTAAGTTGCGCATCACGCAGCCAGCCAGACAGAAAATTCTATTAAATCAAAATAACTGAACACATTTAATGACTTCAGACTCTTTCTTTGCATCATTGTCTACTAAACAATTCGATCTGAAGTGTTAAACAAAACTGTTAATTGTTACTTGTCACTGAAACACAGTCACCTGGTGACTCAGTAGAATGGGTCCCATACTAACTAAAACAAGATATACTATATATATATATATGTCTATATATATATCTATATATATATATATATATATATATATATTCACTATAGTTTGCAAGAATGCCAGCCAAAAAACAGTGTTGTACACAAACAACAAATAATACAATGCCTCCATTTAGTCACATTTGTTTTTATCTTACAGGTATCATTGTTTGACATTGTTGGAATGTGATCACTGCCTGAATATCAAGCACAGTATAGTATCGCAATCCATAGTTCACTGGTGTTTCCTAAGCAAAAATGTATGCACACTGAAAGCCCTCAAGCTTTGACATCTTTGTTGGTGCACCTTATTCTAAAGCGTACAAAGAACATTTTAGTCCATGCTGTTCAGACTCAAAGAAGCTATTCAGCTATGTTCACTAAATCCCTGCAGAGTTTCTAGAAACACTCTTTCATCCCTGATCCTTTTCTCCGTATAGCCTTGATTTCAGTTCTGCAGCAATGTGGATCAATACTTTGCAACAGTGTAGTAAAACCTGATTTGAAATGAATGTCAAAACAGTATTCAAAATGCCCGCATGCCACCATTTTGGTAGCATGTGATTTGATCATCTGGAAGGCTAATTAGAGAGAGGAAGAGCTCTGGCTGTAGTTGCGGAGCATCAGTCGATCATACTTTGGGGAATTGCGCTCACACAGAGCCAGCCCTGAGTCTGGACAGGTTGGAGAGTCACTAGCTGAGCCCAATGAGGAGTCCCTAAATGGGGATGGAGGTGTTAGAGCAGCCAGCTCCTCAAACTCCATGGTCCTGACTGCATATAAGGTGTCATAGGTGTTATTAGATAGACTAGCAGGGGATGTCCTGCTGCTTCCACCTGTGACTACTCCTCCTGCGATGCCTACTGCCGAGCGAGGGGTAGCGTTAGCTGCAGCCACCACCTCTGCATAGGTGGTCACCATTGTCGAACGCTGAATCTCTCGTGGAAGCATCTTGAAAGAAGGTGAGCAAGGGCCAGAGGCGTTTGTGGTACTGCCTGAAGGAGATCCCGCTGGCAGCATCATACTGTTGAGCTCGCTGATGTTTGCAGTGAAGCGGTTCACCACACTGCTTATTTGGTCCATAATGGATGTCTGCAATGGCCCACCTTGCTGTAAACGCTCTGTAAGGTATGTAGGCAGTGCTGCCACCGGCAAAGGCCGTTCTCTAACATTCTCCTCATCTTCACAGCAGTGCTGCATCGAACCACGCTGGCACACAGTGGGTAGGGGAGAGGGTGTGCGTGGGCGGTAGGTAACAGGGTAGCGCTGGCCACTCTGTGGCCTCTCATATGACACCTTTATCCCAGTATCTGAAGGTGCATCACAGTCTTTAGAGAAAGGTTTGATGATAGCTGTCTGATTGACCTCTTCTTTTCTCTTGATGTGAATGGAGATCCTCTTCCACAGATTTGGGCGGTACCCTCTTTCATTTTGTGCCCAAGTGACCGTTTTGCCATTTGAACTGCAGAAAGAAAACATGAATTCAGACCAGTAAATGTAACGGTTAACCTGTGTCATCTGAGTCATTATAGCTTGAAAACCATTTTATTTTCAAAGTAGTGTACCTTTCGAGTTATTACAAGGCATCAGTGATATTTTTACAAAAATGAATCTAAAATAAATACTAATCCAAATATTCAAAATGAATGGCACATCCATGTATTTAGTACAGTCTCATAAAACCCTTGCCATATTCCTTAATTCATACATTTGTAAATCTTTCCAATTTTTCTGATGTACAGACAAATACATTTCATTTCAAATAAATGCTAATATTTATATTTATTCAAGGTGTATATGTATATGTATCTGTATATGTAAAAGATAATTATGGCTGTTGACAATGTTATCATGGAATTATTAATAGTGCCTCTCAGTATTTAACTGGCATTAAATGATGAATATGAGCTCAAAGTGCAAACATTCAGCTTTAATTGGAGGGAATCAAAACTGGGTGAACTTTCGAGCTTTCTGCTCAAAATCCTCCTAACTTCTTACTATCTGATCAATTACTATCTGATCAATGCATGTGCTGCATACCACTATAATAGTTGACATTTTTCTTTGCTCTACAATACACTGTTCTTGGTCTATTCTGCTAAGTAAGCTAAATCTGTACAATTTCCATTAGAAACAATAAAGCATATGACTGTGTAACTGTATTGGCTCCAAAGTGGTTGCTCCACATGAATAATTTTGCCCAGATGCTTGCTGCAGAAGCACAGAATGCAGAAGCATTCGTATCTTACAATATTGCATCCTGTGGAGCACACATCGGGCATATTGATGGTTAAAAATTTCCAACAATACTTCCTGAGCACTGGGATACCCAGACCAAGACCACTCTTAGGCAACCTAGTTTACGTGAGGTAATTAGAACAGTCCGTTTTACAAATCAACCACGCAAATTTGCCCCTGTGTAGGTTTGAGAGTCTTGCTTCCACATGTCTATACCCATAATGGTCCATCCAACATGTGCAAGCCTTATATAGGGTGAATCACACCATCAGGATACCAATAAGTGCATGCCAAGTGGATTCTAAAAAGCACCCATCACTTAATAGATCAGCAGAACAAATTTCTGAAGGCCAAAGGCTGGATGCTTTACAGTGGACAAAACTGCCTATTGGGCAATTACTAATTTAGGGCCTCGATGAAATGAAACCTAACTGAACTGGTTCCTGAAAAGCCTCTCATTTCATATGATAAATCGTGGAATGTGACCTGTGCCAAAGTCTATTTTCACATTCCCATAAAACACTGTGTGCTGACAAAGGCATGATCAAGTGTCTTTTGTAAATGGAAGAGTGGAATTGTGGAGGAGAGGGTAATTTCACGATTCCATATATGATTAATTGTGCACTTTTTATATACTCTTGCTCCCCTGCTTCTGGTTTTTCATACACTGCACAGAGTTTTGATCATTTTTTTGTTAACTCGATTTTGCAAATCAATTGATTGCCTTCATTCAATTGAACTGAACTGATATCTTATGACATTACTACACCCAGAAGGTAGCTATTTGATACTCAATCCAACTGTTTAACTGTCACAGATGCATGACATATTAGTTTGTGGATTAGTGGATATGGCCTTTACTTCTAAGTTTTCGTTTGAAAACGCACATTTTCTCTACGTTTTGGCCTTCTGTCCACACTGAGATGGTGTTTATAGTTAATGGAAATGTAGCTTTTTGATTACACTCTCCAAAGTGGATTAATTTGAGAAGAGAAGACAAGAATGAAAGAAAAATGCTCCCAAGACAAACAAGGAACTGAAAGCTGTGGCATGTGAAGCTAAGCATTTAAGCTCAGCTATAAGAGATACATTGTTAAGCATAAAGGAAAATAAATATGGTGAGGCTAAAAAAAAGAGATATGTAAAGGATTTATGTACATTCACAAAAAAATTACTTGATTCTCTAGTGAACCTGGTATTCTGAATCAATATGTTCAGCAGTGGCAGATTAAATCTACAGCAACATGGCTGTAAATGCTGCAACAAACTAATGATTTTTTCCTGTGGCTTTTAGGATGGTAAACCTCTCTTTTTGTGAATGTTGTCCAATTTTAGCAGTTTGTGTACCTTAATAATTTTAGCAAGCGTGTGATGTGTAATTTGATTTCTGAGTGAATTTAATTAGCACATTTTTGTTAAGAATGTTTATTATGTGTATTAGGAAATATATGTCGAAATAACATTATTTAAAAAAATATATATTTGCACCCTATTTGTAATTGCTGTAAACAAATAATATAAGAATGCATAAATATCAATCACATCCACTATCTGGTAATTCCACTGCCAGGATGTTACTGCAAATGTACAAGATAATTATAACAAACCTGACGTTGTCTGCTCCTGATCCACGTCGTTTCCACAGTTTAGCCAAACTGCTGGAACGGCTAGCCGATGAGGCGGACTTGCCATCACCCACATGCATCCTTACCACAGTAGATGTGGTAAAGGCACTGCGAACATTACGCTCTGGCTTGGCAAGCATGATGTAGACCTTTGGCACAAACATGCAGCACAAGGCAGTGGTGGCACTGAGACTGACCGAAAAGCACATAGTGATTATTTTGTAGTTGGAACCAAAATAGATAGGCACAAAGGCAAGCCAGATGATGCAAGTGGTGTACATGGTAAAGGCGATGTATTTGGCCTCATTGAAATTGGCTGGGACGTTACGAGTCTTGAAGGCATAAAAGGTGCAGCTGAGGATGAGCAGCCCATTGTAGCCCAATGGTGCCACAACCCCTAGTGTTGTTGTATTACAGATAAGGTGCACCTCTCGAATTGATGGGTAGTCATAGATCACCTGAGGTGGCTCCATGATGAAGAGTGCCACTATGATGGCCAGTTGCAGGAGAATTAAGATGAAAGCTATGATTAACTGGGCGCAAGCACTCATAAAGCGAGGCTTCTTGGTACAAATTTTTTTCTTGCTGCCAGCCAAGATGCGAGCGATGCGATTGGTCTTTGTGACTAGAGCAGAGTAGCTCATAGCAGGAGAAAGGCCGATGCCCAGTCTCTGTAGGTAGCAGTTTACTACATGTGGTTTGGCGATGAGGCAGAATGTGCAAAGGTAGCCCAGACAGATGCCAGCCAAAATGATGAAGCAAAGTTCCCTGCTGGAGGATTTCACAACTGGTGTATCATGGAACCTGATGAAAACAAGTGTCACGAAGGTGGTGGACAGAAGACCAAGGCAAGCAAAGACCACAGCACCAATGGGTTCAGGGTCTCTCCACTGTAGATAATGCACAGGTATTGGCTCACACCCTAAAAAACCGGAGAGATTTATTAGGACAGCACCATCTTTTGTATTACATGCTTTCACTTAAAAAAAATGCATTTATAACATTAATGAAAAAACAAGTACAGTGGTACCCTGACCTACGAGTGAATTAATGTACGAGTTTTCCGAGGTACGATTCATCACTTGGTTGATTTTTTTGCTTTGTTACGCAAGCAAAAAATTGAGGTACGTTTTCGAGACGCCGCTGCTAGATGGCGAAGCGAAGCCAGAAAGCGAAGACTGTGACGAAAATTAAGATAAGCAAAGAAGATAAAGTAAAAAATAAAAGTTTAGGGATACGTAGTGTACAGTAGTGATAGCAAAAAATGAGTCTTCCATCCTCCTCCACCTATCTCCTCTACCCTCCCCCTCCGCCAGCGTCTTCGTTAGCTCCGGTCGTCTCATCTCCAAGGTAAGTACACTATACACTGTATAAAACCTTATTATATATTTACATACTCTTTCTATTATGTTTTTATACAATATTTGTTATTTGGAAATTTATTTTCCTTATTTAATAACATGAAACAAAAAATGGGGTGGCATTTTGAGGGTTGGAACGGATTAAGGGCATTTGAAGTATTTTCAATGGGTAAAATTGATTTGATGTGCGAGCAAATTGAGCTACGAGCTCGGCAATGGAACAAATTAAACTCGTAGGTCAAGGTACCACTGTATTATACCACCAATCACAAAAAAGCGTTATAAATATAACTATATAAATATAAATGTAAATATAATAATTATGCACTGTGTAGTGGCTTTAAAACTACACATAGGCTATTTATCTTTTCCTTATTATTATTTAAATTCATTAATTTATTATTTAAATTCATACCAGAAAATATACTAAACCTCAACTGTCCAGAAAAGATAAAAAGCACCATACTCATTCTTCTGGCATAGACTATAAAATTGTGATAGTTTATTTAGTTTAAAACGAAGTCAATGTGATTCTCTTTTATGTAGAAAAATGATCTATACTAATGATACTAAGATTATGCCCCTAGTATGTTTTGCAAAGCGCAGGAGAAACAGATCTTGCGTACAGACATACAACTAAGACTATGTATTGAAACTTAAAATGCTGAGTTCTAGAAAGTAGAAATGAAAATTTTTTCGCTGTACTTCATTGTAATGTGCATTTTTGTATTCTTGTGTTGCTTATAGGGGAGAAAGCTTTATTGACTGGAAGATCATATAAGACAAATACATACATACAGCATACTAGCATTAACAAGCTCCCTTTATTTACACTTAATTTTCATATAGAAGATGCCTTCACAGTTTTTGTACCTATGGGTGGAAAATAGCTTTATCCTATCCATTCTGACTATCATCTTGTATATTTGAAAACTTCTAATGCTAAAAACTATGTATTTCATCTGTATTTCTTTTGGACATGTGTGTGCCCAAAACAACAATATCATGACATAGATTGATTATTGGGTAACAAAATAATAATAATAATGATTATAATAATAGAAAAAAGAATAATTGTTATATATATATATAAATTCTTCCAAAAATATCTTTTTGTTTTTTATATCAGCAGTGATTTGCAAAAAAGGAAGCACTAGCCCAGTTCTCCTTCGAACATTTGGTGAGCTTACATTCTGGGATTACCCTGAAGAGGAACTGGAAAGACTGTGATAAGAACGCCAGAAACTTTCCAAAGCACAAGAAGCTTTGAATGAAGGGGCAGAGTGGAGGGGAGGGGAGGTGCTAGCAATTTGGGTAATCCAGTCAGTTGAATCTTTTGCTGCTATGAGTCATAACCCTGCTGTTGGTAGTCTTATGGTTTTCTCTCTATGATTCTCATTTCTACACAGACTCCAAGATATAATCTAATAGCTATATGTACCTATTACAAATATAAGAAATTAAAATGTATATGTATAATAAAATGTATATATCATATGATTGCGAGCTGTTTTTCCATCAAAATACCATAAATAACATGAAACATATTTTTATTTGCACAGAGGTGACATTCAGTCTCTAATCCACAAGTACTGTATATTGTGAATAATTTCTTTCTAGAAAAGATAGCAGTTTGAGGAGTACTCATTTATTTGTTAATGATACTACAATATTAATTTCCTGTTTGCCAATCATATATGCACAGTTCACGCCCATATTTTATAATTAGTGAAAACATCAGTCTTGAACCCCCAATCATAACACTGACAAAAAGAAGTTATCATAATGTAGCATAATACCATAAAATGCATATGCTTCTCTTCAACTGGAAGAGTCATTAGGAAGCCTTTTTAGCTGGAATGCTGCCGTTCACAATTGACCTATCTGGATGTTATTACTAACTTCCATATAGAGAAAAAGTATATAATTTCTGTCATGCACAGTACTGTGTTTTTTCAGGGACTTGTACTGATACACTCTACCTGAGTCACAATGCACATTAAATTGTGTGATTTTTTATTTACAAACATAATATACAAGCATAATCGACAGCTAGGTGCAGATTACATGGTTTTTGTGCATGATGTGGAGGCAAATAAACATCTGACACAAAACAAATGTAATAGTACACAACAAAGCAATGTGCACTATCAATGCTTCTCGTCCTGTCCCAAAAGTGCGCTGAGAATTTGTATTCTGAATTTATTGATAATGGACAACTCCATTTAAACCACTATATTAACCAAAAACTACTGGGTGTTGTGCCATTTCTCTCTGACTATACTTCCAAAAATACACCGCGCCTGTCTAAAACCATTAATCATGATCATTACATGTACAATTTTTGTAGATATATTTTTTGCTTTTCTAACTAACAACAAATCTTGTATTAGTTAGCCTCTTACTCAGTAGAGTTTATTGAATAAATATTTGTATTTATTTTTAATTAAATCTGTTTTGTGCTTTCCACTCACATGGTTTATGATGATCAGTTGCCAATGTCTGTTTCAGCTGTTATATTGCAGGCAGCATGCAAGCATTGTTATTAATGAAAGATTAAGTGTCTAATGACTGTGCATTTAATTGCAAGATGTGTGTCTCTGGGTTCAGATTCAGATAATTCTCACATTTTCACATTATGAGATTTCCATTTTATGTTGTGTTGGTTCAGATAGTTAAAGTGTCTGTGACACTCTTTACACATTGTACAGTCTCTGCAGTGACTACAATCTCCAAAAACTATTATAATCCCCCTCAAAGAATCTCTAAAATACAGAACAGTTGTTACTTCTGTGCCAGTTGTTGAATAACTGACTAGTACAGGTCTGGCACAAATGGTCAAAAAAACTGATATAATCTACTTAAAAAGGCTTCAGATTAAGATAAAATCTCTCAATTAAAGCTTCAGAATGTGGATTTGTTTTTGCTTTTGTTGTTTAAGCTGCTAAAAGTTCCTAGCAGACTTTCCTGTGACAAGCAAAAATAAAGTTTCATTGTTGTGGAGAAAAAAATAGCAATAGAGACTTTGAGGATTAATGGGCAGAGTAACTTTTTAAACATAAAAATGATTTATTGTATGCTGGAAGAGACTATTTTGTCTTGACATTCTAGAGTGTTTTGATGAAGACCATATCCAAACCTCTGTAAGGCATTTAATTGCTGTGGGTCTGCTGTGGGTCTCAGTGACCCAGATACTGGAGGCTCATAACAGAATATATCAGTATTAAACATATCTGTATAAAAATGCTGATCTCAATGTCCCAGCTAATTAATTTTAAATGAGTGTACCTACTCCTAACCTAGATCTTGTACTATCAAATGTTCATACCACTGTATGCCGTTTATTTGAGAGTTATTAAAATCGTCATCTTTTGCGATTGCTTAGTCTCTAATGGCAAAATATGTCTGGTAATTTATTGAGATGTTACTCAGGCTCCTATTTTCTTCCAACATTTACATCACAGAGCATTTTTGATTGAATTATTTTATGTTGTTATCCATTTTAATCACTTACAAATACATAAAAGCAGTGTATGATTTTAGTGATCAGGGCCTAAATTACAAAAAAACTGATTTTAATATACAGTGGTCCCCCCAAAAATCTGCGACTTTTGGACACACCCCCGCAGCCAGTACTCGAATTCAGGGGGGGCTGGGGGGATCCGGGACCCCTATAAAGCATTAGGGACCCCCCCATGACAAATAAAATATAGACTTAGGGGGCCCCAAAGATTATTTTAGTAAAAGATATATGAATTACACAACAACTGGGGACCCCCCAGAAAACTTGACTCAACTCGAGCACTGCCCGCAGCCCCTATGCAAGCATAGTGAATTCATCTAGACATTATGTCACTTTAATACAATAGTGTTTTAAAAGATTTTTATGAAAATTGTTCGTAAAAACATAGTTTAAAATGTTATTCCTAACGTTCCTGAACATTTGGCCCCGCTGCGGATTCCCGTAACTGTTAAGATAGTCCGCAACTTGCTGTTAGTTAGGTTCCAAATGAGAACCCGCAAATTTTCCAAGCCGCGAGTCCCGAACCCGAATTATCGGGGGTTGACTGTAATTATTTCCCAAAAAATCATATCCTAAAAAGGACAAATCAACTTACAGGTAGGAACATTTATGAGAATAAGTATTTTTATAGTAGTATATAAATAATGAGTACCGTAATTTCCGGACTATAAAGCGCACCCATATATAAGCCGCACCCACTGAATTTTACAAATATTTTTATTTTGAACATAAATAAGCCGCACCTGTCTATAAGCTGCAGGTGTCTACACTGAAACTAATGAACTTTACACAGGCTTTAAGGAAAGACACGTTACACACGGTGTAACGGGTGAAATATGTTGCGCTTCTATTAGGAGCATAGCGGTATTTTGGGAAAAGACCGGCACAGCATTTTTCCGCTATTACTGCGTATGTGCAAGACGAGGATTATGTCCTTATTATTTTCTGATGCTCATTTTTAAGTTTCTTTGACTAACCCGTAACGCTGTTGCCAAGAAAAATAAAAAAGCACGAGTTTTGGAAACCTGTCTGTGCTTATATGATTTCTGTTGCAACTGGAGTTAGCGAGCTTTCCCATGACCCAGACTCAACACGCTACAACGGCTTGTATCTAAACAGTAGCCTACCAAGAAAGTCATTGTTCACTGTCTTCCTCCTTCCTTTCACAACTATTTCTCTCGGGAGTTTATCTTTTGTCATCGTCATGCGTTTAAAAAAAAACGTTTTTTCTCCCGATGCCGTGTAGCTCAGAACACAGGTGAGGTGCGTTTTTTTCGTTTCCATTCGGAAATTTCATTGGTCTAATGTTATGGGGTTCAGTTTTTTGGCTTGAATTTTGTGAAACCGGGAAAAACCCAGGAAAAATTCATAAATAAGCCGCTTCGTTGTTTAAGCCGCGGGGTTCAAAACGTGGGGAAAAAAGTAGCGGCTTATAGTCCGAAAAATACGGTACTCAATATTATTCAGTAACCTGTACCACCAAGCAAACCTTTACCAGATGTTTTTTGAAGGAGATTATCATTCCTACATTATTATGTAGAATAATAATGTTCTTTCCAACATTTACATTAGCAACATTTATGTCTGTCCTTTTTTATCGACTGCTCTTTCAAAATCCGAAAACAGCATCTTAATGCGGTTAAGTTGAATGGTTCGTTCAAACAGATTTCAATGGTCAAGTTTAAGTTTTTCTTTATATCTCTGAGCATGAATGTCTCTCCATTTGTAAACATTACTTCCCACTGTAGAATTATGTATTTCAAATTGTTTGAAGATGGCCTTATAACCAATCCCAAACTGCAACCATTTTATTTCTGGGGTCATAGTTAATGTCCTATATTGTTATTGTGATGTAGACATGCACCTGAGTGGTCAAGAATGCCAAATTGCCAAAATATCTGCTTTCGCAGAGTTAACAACACCTGGCTGCTAATTACTCTGACAATGATTGTGGAAGTTGGAAGAGTGTATTTATTTTTGTAACAGGTTTCTGAGATTTGTTTTATTTTTTGGTGACAGAATGCCAACATATTAAAATCTTTTGTGTCCTAAGATTATTTTGAACATGTTTGTTTATGGAAGTTGGTGAGAATCACAAAATTTATATTTAGGTCTGGATTAACAAAAACCTAGAATGGTGGAGATTTTCTTTTTCCATGACTGTACATTAAACTGGGCATTAGACTAAAGACATCTTGGACCAAAAAAGTCAATTATAATAAATGAGTAATTTTAATGAAAAAACCTCTGTAATCACTGGATTAATAAGAACAATATAGGAAGCATAAATAATTAAGTTAAAAATGCTTTCTCACAATTTGTAATAAAGTGTTAAACCTCTTTGAACAGATAATTTATTCAGTATTCCACAGCAGAATGTAATATAGTTCAAATTGTATTGAACTATAATTTACGTCTATTTTGGAACGTTTCAACTATATATTGCAATAAATTGTCATGTAAGGTCTGAACATCATGTAAGGTCTGACCATTTTCACATGTAGAGTTTTCTAAGATGAATTTTCAATAAATTTGTCAGATTCTAATTTGGAGCCACTGATACAGTATAGGTTTTATAATATATAGTGTATAATGTAAGCCTGGAATAACGGTAATATTGTACTGTATGCAAAAATTTACTCGACTCGTATGTTTATTATACTTCTTCTTTCGGCTTCTCCCATTAGGGGTCGCCACAGTGGATCATCATCCGTCTCCATACCCCCCTGTCCTCCACATCTGCCTCTTTCACCCTGTCTACCTGCATGTCTTCCCTCACCACATCCATAAACCTCCTTCTTGGCCTTCCTCTTTTCCTCCATCCTGGTGGCTCCATCCTCATCATTCTCCTACCGATATAACCAATGTCCCTCCTCTGCACATGTCCAAACCATCTCAATCTCGCCTCCCTCACCTTGTCTCCAAAACGTACTACATGCGCTGTCCCTCTAATAAACTCGTTTCTAATCCTGTCCATCCTCGTCACTCCCAACAGAAGCCTTAATATTTTCAGCTCCACTTCCTGTCTTTTACTCAATGCCCACTGTCTCTAATCCATACAACATCACAGGTCTCACTACAGTCCTATAAATTTTCCCTTTCACTTTTGCAAATACCCTTCTTCACAAATCACTCCTGCCACTCTTCTCCACCCACTCCACCCTGCCTGCACTCTTTTCTTCACTTCTATTACACACTCTCCATTTCTTTGCACTGTTGACCCCAGGTACCTAAACGCCTTCACCTTCTCCACCTCTTCTCCCTTCAACCGGCCCACTCCACTGCCCTCCCTCTCATTCACACACATGTACTCTGTCTTACTCCTACTGCCTTTCATTCCCCTTCTCTCCAGCGCATACCTCCACCTCTCCAGTCTCTTCTCAACCTGCTCCCTACTCTCACCACAAATAACAATATCATCCGCAAACATCATAGTCCACGGAGACTCCTGTCTGACCTCATCCGTTAACCTGTCTAAAGGGAAAGGGCTCAGAGCCGATCCATGATGCAGTCCAACCTTCACCTTCAACCAGTCTGTCGTTCCTATTGTACACTTCACTGCTGTCACACTGTACTCATACATGTCCTGCACCACCCCCACATACTTCTCTGACACACCTGACTTCCTCATACAATACCACAACTCCTCTCCCGGCCCCCTGTTGTAGGCTTTCTCTAAATCCACAAATACACAATGCAACTCCTTCTGATCTTCTCTATACTTCTCCATCAACATTCTCAAAGCAAATAAGGCATCTGTGATGCTCTTCCTCGGCATGAAACCATACTGCTGCTCACAGATGGTCACCTCTTCTCTCAGCCTGGCTTCCACTACTCTTTCCCATAACTTCATGGTGTGACTGATCAAATTTATTCCCCTGTAGTTACTGCAGGTCTGCACATCTCCCTTATTCTTAAAGATCAGTACCAGCACACTCCTTCTCCATTCCTCAGGCTTTCACCTTCCAGAATCTTGTTAAACAATCTGGTTAAAAACTCCACTGCCATCTCTCCTAAACATCTCCATGCATCTACCGGTATGTCATCTGGTCCTACAGACTTTCCAATCTTCATCCTCTTAATCGCTGCTCTCACTTCCTCCTTAATAATTCTATCCACTTCCTGCTTCACCATCCCCACACCATCCATCTTTCTCTCTTTCTAATTTTCCTCGTTCATCAGCTGCTCAAAATACTCTCTCCAGGTTCTCAACACTCTCTCCTCACGTCAACACATTTCCATCTCCATCCTTTATTGCTCTAACTTGCAGCACATCCTTCCCAGCATGGTCTCTCTGCTGGCCAATCGGTACAAATCCTTTTCTCCTTCCTTAGTGTCCAACTTCTCATACAGTTTCTCATACAATTTTTCCTTCTCCTCCATCTCACAGCTGACTTGTGGAGCATACGCACTGATGACATTTATCATCACCCCTTCAACTTCCAGCTTCATGTTCATCACTCTATCAGAAACTCTCTTTACCTCCACTACACTCTTACTGTACTCCTCCTGCAGAATCACACCTACACAAATTCTCTTTCCATCTACACCATGATAGAACAGTTTAAACCCCCCTCCAATGTTCCTGGCCTTACTCCCTTTCCACTTGGTCTCCTAAACACACAACATGTCTACCTTTCTCCTCTCCATCATATCAGCTAACTCTCTCCCTTTACCAGTCATAGTACCCACATTTAAAGTACCAACCCGAACCTCCACTCTCCTACACTACTCCTTTTCCTGCTGTCTCTGTAGACGTCTTCCTCCTCTTCTTCTCCTCCTTCGGCCAACAGTGGCCAAATTTCCACCAGTACCATGTTGGCAATCAATACCTGTGGCGGTCGTTGGTAACCCGGGCCTCGACCGATCCGATATGGAATTCTTATTCGTGATCTGCATATTCAATTTGGCATGTTTTACGCTGGATGCCCTTCCTAATGCAACCCTCCCCATTTATCCGGGCTTGTGCAACCCTAATGTTTGGGTTTAGTATGTTTATTATACATACCAAGTTAATTACATCACTATGATCAGTTGACTCACCTGTGAGGTCATCTTTTGGCCAGAATCCTAGTTCACAGGCCCTGCAAGTGTACTCATCAAATATATACTCATTCTCTTTACATGGAGTACAGGTCCAGCAGCAACTAACTTCACCTTTCCGTATCACCTTGGATAAGAGAGAAAGGCACTCATTGACAGTCCACTGATACTAAAATATTTTTTAAATAGAATTTCAAATGGGGAATCCTCAAAATCCTAGCTCTCAGAATCCAAATACATTTTCCAGCCTGTATAATAAACAGGTCTATGGAAGTCACACATATTTGTATGTTATGAATACATATAAATTCCAAATGTTTATTCATGGGTAATTATCATATTACACATTATATTTGTGTCAAATAACCTTGTTTGAGCAGTATTTACACCTTACTGGCATGCATAAATGATTTAATATTATTTTATTGCATATTCGCAGTAACACTGAAATAAATTACAACAGTTGCATTTTCTTATAATGTCTCGACTTTAAAAAATATTGATTTATTATTTCTCACCTTAATCTGAGCTCTTTCACAGGGGTCACTACAGACTGAGTGAATGATCATGCTGCTGTTGGCCCAGATTTCTTCATCGTCCATCTTTAGCCCACTGTTGTCCCAGCTGCCAACATGAATGTAGCTGTAGTCTTCTTCACTCATTTGTTTAAAGTTCATGATCTCATATCTAACAGTACACATACACACACACACGCACACAAAACTGTTTGTAGACTGTACAGCTGTACGTTCACATATACACTTACATATAGTGTTATATATAAAGGTATAAAGTTTATACACCACTTTTGCATAAATGTGTCAGATATCCAAATCATAAAACTAAAAAGAACATAATGCAAAATGCAATTACATCCATAAATTTGCTGAATTAACCGATGAGTTCAAGAGTTTGAGTTTATTCAAAGGTATAACTGAAGTTAGGATTTTCAATCAAGGGAATGGTAATCTGGTGTGAGTTTAGCAGGCCCTCTCATGTTCCAACAACTTAAACTTGTGTTTTCATTATCAATGTCTATTTTTTACAATGTGTCAATAAAAGAAGATGCTTGAGGATCTTAGAAAAAGAATCAGGCATCATAAAAAAGGTATAGTTTTAACCAAAACATTGTGAGAAAGATGTTATACAAATGGAGGAAATTCAGCACCTCTGTTACTTTTTCAGGAAACAAAGTTCTATCTTATGGCAAGGCAAATAATATTATAAAATACAAAGAACCCAAGGGTAACATCTGAGGACCTACAGGCCACTTTTGCATCAGGCAAACAATGAACAGGGTTAGTGTGTATGGCATGATAGGAAGGAGAAAACCTCAACCCTCTAAAAAGCACAATGCTGTCTGTCTGCATTTTGGAAAAAGGTTCTCTTTAGCATTCATTTAATTAGGGTTGCTTTGCCTAAGATTTCTTAATTCTGGATTGCATCTTTAAATTCTACAGGAGATTGTCAGTGTAGCTGTCTTGTAACTAAAGCTTAACTTAGCTTGAATATATTATAGGTATATTAATAGAAGAAAAATCCAAATCAAGTCGATATTTGGGGTGACCACCCTTTGCCTACAAAACAACATCAATTATTCTAGGTATGTGTGCACACACTTTATGAAGGAACTCAGCAGGTCGGTTGTTCGAAACAGCTTGCTGAACTAATGACAGATCTTCTGTGGATGTACATGGATGTCTCTTCATGTAATCCTAGACAAACTTGATGATTTTGAGATCAGGTCTCTGGGGAGCCAAACCATCATCTCCATTCTTCTGTAAGATGAAGAGAGTTCTTAATGCATCTTAATAACATTGGCTGTGTGTTATTGTGCTGTTGCACATTAAATTTGGGGCCAAGCAGATGTTTTCCTGATGGTACTGCATGATGGATAAATATCTGCCTGTATTGCTCAGCATTGAGGACACCATTAATCCTAAAATAATCTCCCACTCTATTTTGCAAAAATGCATCCTTACACTTGCGAGGAACCTCCACCATGCTTCAATGTTGCCTGCAGACACTAATTGTTCTATAGCCCTTCAGCAAACAAACCTGTCTTCTGCTACTGCCAAATATTTCACATTTTGTCTCATCAGTTTGTACCTGCTGCCATTTTTCAGCACCCAGTTCTTATGTTTTGTGCATAGCTAAGTAATTTACCCTTGTTTCCATCCAGAGGTATGGCTTTTTAGCCTCAATTATTCCATGAATACCAGTTCTGGCCAGACTTCTCCAGACAGTAGATGGGTGTACTGGTTTCTGCCAGTTCTTTGCTGATGGCAGTGCTAAAAATCTTCCAGTGTCAAAGAGAAATAAGCATGATGTGTGTTTCATCTGCTGTATTAAGTTTCCTTGGCTGACCACAGCGTATACCATCCTAACCATTGTCAATTTCTTTTTGGTTCTTCGAAAAAGCTTGAACAGCACATCTTGAACACCCAGTCTGCTTGGAAATGGGAGAGACCTTGCTGATGCAGTATAACTACCTTGAGTCTTGTTGCTGTGCTTATTCTTGCCATAGTGTATAACCTTTAACATGAAACTGTCTTCCACAACCTCATCTCACCTTTCTGTTTCAGTTAATGACAGTGTCTCAAGCAACAATAAAATTGATGATAATTAGCACCTGCTTGGTTTAATTGGTTATTCATACATCTAAGACTAATCATACAAAATCCCTGACTTTGTGGCAATGTACAAAGTGTGCAGGTGTAAGAATTGGAAGCCAAAGGGTAGTCACTCCAAACATTGATTTGTTTTAGATTATTCATGTGTAAAGTGAATATTTTAAAGTGTACAGTGGCCAGGGTCATACAGAGCCCCAAAGAAATTCCTATAACTATATATAGTTTATTAAATGACTACATATCATAATCATCAGGTAACCCTTGAAGAATTTTTTTTTTATTTTTCTAAATATGTCTCTATTTTACCAATTCTATAAACCTTTGCTCCTACCTCCCTGGAGAATCCCCGTTCTCATCAAACAGCACCACTTCTCCCGATACACCAGTGAAATTGGTCCTCATGAGAAAGTCGAGAAGCTTGCGGCCATCAATCGGTCTCATTGCATCACACAGACCCATATAGCCAGGACACAGTGATTTCTGCATGGTGTGTAGACCGTAAGCCATGCTGTAGATGGCATTGATGACAAAGCCCATCTTAGTGTCCTGAGCATAGTGGAGCCTGAGAGACTCTTTCTCTGATTAAAAAAATGTTAGATGTATTAATTCTTTACAGAATTTTTTCACACTATTTACTCTAAATAGTGTGAAAAAACAGAAGATTTGCATTAAATATAATTTCTTTCTTGTAAATTACAAGCTCTGATGTGTCTATACTCACTGGTGCAGGTGCGGTTATATTTTGTGTTTTCCTGTGTTTGTCCTTTGAGTCGGCATTGGAAGCGATGTTGCCAGAATTCAAGGAACCAGGGGTTGCGGTGGTTTGTGTCTGGCTGTAGGTTCAAATAGTAATCATCAAACCAAGTGACATAAGCAGACTGCAGTTTAATAGTGATGCCTCCAGCAGCCTCTTTCTGATAGCCATCTGTTACATCATAGCGATCGGCCCAGCCATCGCTGCAGAGAGGGGCATAGAAAAGCATCAGCAAAGAGTGCGATAGCTGTGAGATTTAATGCTGTGACAACAGGAGTTAAAGTTGGAATCAATTACATGAACAGCAGTGTCCTAGTAGAAGAATAACCAAAAATTGTTCAAAGATTCTCAAGTGTAAAGTGAGAAAAAATGAGAATAGTGAACCTGTTTTAAAAAAACAAAACAAGCTTATTAAGACAAAATACACAAATTCACCTTGAAACAAAGGAACAGGAATATAGAAATAGACAAATTAATTAAGAAAGAACAGGGTTGAAGGCAAAACAGGACGAAAAGCACATTGTAACATGAAAAAAGTATAAAATGTAAACATTTTAACCATACTGTCCAATGACAGGGGCAATTTGTGACACCCACAGCAATAATAATAATAATAATAATAATAATAATAATAATAATAATAATAATAATAATAATAATAATAATAATATATACTGTAAGCGAATAATAATATAAGTGACTCGAGTAATTAACTAAAATATATTTATATATATATATAAATATATATATATATATATATATATATATATATATATATATATATATATATACACACACACACAGATGCAAGGCATCCCTCCTCTTTATTGTTAGAGTTTTGCAACTCAATCACATAATTTAATTGTAGCTACACTTTGATGTTGTAACCTGGCTATCCAACTCATTCTCTTGAAAGCCAGAGGTGAGACTGAGACTCTGTAGCTGTATCCTTCCTACTCTTTCAAATACACGCAAAATTACTTTGTGTTCATTCTGCCTTTTCAAACACCTCCGAGCCTATAGCTCTGGTGTTACACAACTTCGAGCGTGGGAGGTCTTTGTATCATTTCTGTTATCTCACTAAAGAAGGAGAGGCTTTCATAACTCATCCTTGGAGCCAAAAGCAATGTGAGCAAAAACACTGAAGGCAGTGTTAGCAATAAGTTTAAACCATTGCAGCAGTGTGCTAGTGAGCTCTGCAAAAGCCCACTCACTGACCCATTGGGTCAGCCTTCTTCAGAACTGCTACTGTTTTAAAAAAGATCCTGCATAAGAGCCAAGCCATTGTTGCTTAGTGTAACATTTAGATATATAGATACATTTTTTTTATTATTTTTCCTTAAGTTTTTGAAGACAGAAGGAGTGAGCTGAAGATTCTAATTACACTGAGACTAATAAAGTTGATAACTGCATGTTGAATTAAAATCCCCTTATGCACAATTGCACATTTACATCGTCTGCATTACATTTACATCCTATCATTATGCTTAATACATTTTATACATATATATATATATATATATATATATATATATATATATATAT
>JAAIIK010000123.1:636685-680834 GCA_014706435.1 Silurus glanis
TGTATATATATATATATATATATATATATATATATATGTATGTATATATAGATCTGATGAGAAGGCCTGAGATAACAGCAGCAAGGAAGCTTTCCTGAAATGACAAATGAAAGAAGCACAAAAGGGAATACATAAATATTTGGCTGACACAGAATAGTGAAATTATATCACTGATCTTCCACAATTGTACGCTATAGAGTCAAAATGTATTAAACATTTTCTTATAAGGATTTTTTTTTTTATTATATAAAAAGGTGGGAGGTAACAAAGTACAAATACTTTGTTAATGTACTTAAGTAGATTGTTCTGTTATCGGTATTTTAATTTACTATTTACAACATTTTTCTTATTTCTTTTTACTTACACTTATAAAATGTTTACACAAATATCTGTAATTTCTACTTCTTAAATTTTTCAACCAGGCTCGTTACTTTAGTTTTAATCTATCTGGTAAAATGTCAAAATTTTTTCTTTTCATTGCACACCTTTTTCAGCCCATCAACTTTTTTCTTGTCATTGCGCGGATTTTTTAATCTACCACTGGGGTTTCATTTTCTGGCTCTTACACACCACAGATGTAGGCTAGTTTACGAAGATAACAATGAAGGCAGAAGGCAACAAGAGGTATGAGGTTAATGTCGATGAGACACAGGGAGTCGTTGATGTAAACATGACTAAGAACAGAGACATTTCTGATCACCTGATCATCATCTTTGCTCTGCTTGTGTACTATATGGTGGATGTTCAGCCTGGATACATGCATTAGGTAACAAAATTTTAAATGTGTTTTTTATTAAAATATTAAGTAGGGCTGTCGCAATTAACGTGTTAATAACACGTTAAAGCAAATTAATTTTAACGGCACTAATTTTATTAACGTGTGATTAATGCAGCGCACATTTCTGTTTGACCATTTTTATTAAAAGCATAAATCAATAAATATAAAAGAGGCAAAATTACTACATTAAACGTTACACACGTTTATTCACGATGTTCTTTCTTTACTCAGATATAATAAATAAATAAATAAATAAATAAATAAATAAATAAACAAAATTCGCTATGATGCACACAATGAACCCTCTGGCATTTTTTCCTCATAACGCTGAAATTAACTCAATCACTCGTCTTTTTTGATTGTACAGATAAGAGCAATACATTATACAAATCTGGAAGTACTTTTATTTGTTTACACCCATAATAACAACAAAACGCTGTGCTTTTGTAAAATAAAGAAAACAGACAGGGGGCGCTCTCTGTCGTCTCTGTCCTCTCTCATCACAGACACTTAAATTGAAACAACCTGAATCTCAGTGAATGCTTGCCTCACAGACATGATAAATATATTATTAGAAAATACCGAATTTTCGACAAACATGCAATTAATCATGATTAAATTTTTTAATCGATTGACATCCCTAATATAAAAATTATGTAAGTTCCAGTTACCAACATGACACTAAAACAGGTAGTAGTAATGGCTACTTTGATGAGTAAAAAATTATTGAATGGCTAAAAAATATTATAATCCACATGATAAAAATGCATCCAAATATTGCATGCACCCATTATTGCAGGCTTTTTTAAGAACCATGAGGGTCAGTTTAACTGAACATGCACACATTCAAACAGACACTTTGGTTAATTATAGGCACTATCATCTTTTTAGTGAGAGATAGCTAAGTAGGAGATCATTTGTGCAACTGTAATTAAAATAGCTAAACTCTAAAGGGCTTTTAAGTGTATGCAGAAACAGCAAACAATGCATTAGTGAGATAACTAGAAAATATATAAATATGGCTTGTGTTTAGGTTTACATTGAGAATATTAAACGTCTAATTTATATATATTTTTTTAGTAAGCCCTGCTATGAAATGGTGGCAACAGTCGGTAAACAAAAATCAATGTCAATGGAATAATCCAAATCTTGTCTTATGTCCTTCCAAGAAAACCATGCCCTGCAGCACTAAATTGAAAGTACTGAGCTTTGGAAAACTGACCTAATTGAATATCTTTTCTTCCACTTTCAAAATTAAATCCAACATGCAAGGTAGAAGTGTTGGCAGCAACTCAGTGCTTGTCTGCCCAGCATTTGCCTGGAGCCTGCATCACAGACTGTTGTACACACACCTCCACATGCATGGCAGCTTCACTACGTCAAACCAGGCCGCCTGGATAACATCCATGACACCATTTTCTGAAATAGACACCACCCTTTAAAAATTCACATGCTGCATAAAGTAAACAACATTTGGGCTTTTCTCACAGGCCACAATTCCTCTCTTGGAAAGCACCGAAGGTGAATTTGAACAGGGCATCTTAAAGGCCCATTTTTGTAATGACCCACACAACATTAATGAGTGCATCAAACTGTCCATTAACATGTTTTACAGCAAACATTGACAAACAAAGCAATGCAGAAAACAGCCCTGATTAAATGGAAACAGAAATCAGTCTACACACATATTAATGAGCGTATACATAACATATAGTTATGTCTTGTTGGAAAAAGCACTCAGATTTTATTCTGTTAAATATTTCTACAGACACCTGCATGTGTTTATGTAGATGAGAGCTTAGCGCCAATACAGCCTGCCAGGGATCAAAGGGATCACACTTTCTCTGACAAATGAAGAGTCAGGGGACCTTGGTGGCTTAGGCAAGATACATATTTCTCTACTCCCACATAGATATAACATAATTTGAGTAGGAAGCAAGAACAAATTTGAATAAGAGTATATTCACAGTTATAGCAATGAGAGCAACCTCCCATATCACTATAGGTCAGCAGCAAACAGTGGCAAGCCCCTTAAAATGATACACTTTTCTTTTTGATTTTTAAAAAACTCCTCTTGTTGAAGTTCTGAAGTTCTAATACACTGTCACAAGTGCATGCCTAAGCCTGACCTTCTGTCTGGGTAGGAAAATAGATGTATTACATTTTAATACATATTCTCCCCAAATAATAGTTAAAAGGACAGACAGGACTGAATTGTGGCTAAATCTGAAAATAAGCACTTGTTTTGTCACATTTGAGAATAATTAAAATGCTACATTTAAATACTATTATAAATAGCACACTAGCACACACTAAAAATGTATAAATTAAATATTATATATACTATAAATTCAACTATTTGAGCTACAGTAGCTCATCTGTTCGGTCGACACGAGCCAGCCTCCACTCCCCACGTGCATCAGTGAGCCTTGGCTGCCCATGTCACCAGTTCCCCACTGTTCCTTCCTTGGACCACTTTTGATAGATACTGACCACTGCTGCCTGGGAACATCACATAGAGCTGCAATTTTAAAGATGCTCTGACCCAGTCACCTAGCCATCACAATCTGACCCTCGTCAAACTCGCTTTAATCCTTACGCTTCCCCATTTTTCCTGCTTCTTACACATCAACTTCAAGGACAAAATGTTCACTTGCTGCCTAATATATCACACCCACTAACAGGTGCCATGATGAAGAGATAATCAGTGCTAATGCTAATGTTATGCCTGGTCAGTAAGTGCATCCCTGGGTGTCTCTGAGGTGGCTACAGGCACCGAGTAATGGGCACCTCTGCTTAGATTGCTGCCCTGGCAAACTGGACCCAAATAAGTGGAAGAAAATGGATGGACGAACGGCTGGATGGAAGGATCATTTAATATGAAGAAATTATTTGTAGGTGATGTAAGAAAGAATTACCTGCCAACCAAAAGGAACTCTCCCACTAGCCGACGTCGTCTCATAGCTTTAAGAATGCCACGCACAGTCATACCCTCGCAAAAGCATGCCACCACACGTGCTTTGGGCAGGTGACTGCGCAGTTTTTCCAAAAGCCGGTCGAAGCTCTGCTCGCCGGCATTACTGTAGATCTTATCTGAATGTGCGATACAGATGCCTTCCTTGGCTGCCATTTCTTTGAAGGCCTCCATTCCACTCTCACCATAGTTTCCTAAGGGTTAAGAAATGAATTTATTAACAAGCTGTTGCATGTGATCAGGAGCATGCTATTTCATTTCAAAACTTTTTCAATCAACAAAAACTAAAAGCCTAATATGGTCTATAGTCACTACCCAAAGTTATTGTCTGCTGGATTTTATACAGATATCATATTAAGAGGTCTAAATGTAGATTGTAGTAATATTTATATTTTAAAATGAATTCTTGTGTGAATGAGACCACAACCATAAAGTCATGTGACCTTTACATTACATCTTGTGACTTCCCACTTACATCACTACGAAATGGTGTATTTTATCAACTGTTTATGCATTAAATCTTTCTTTGATTTGGTCAGTATGTGGTTAATTTTCTGAGCTTAATTCATTCCCTGGATTTCACTCAAATTTTACAGTTACAAATTGACTGCAGGGTGGCACTGTTTTTCTTACATTTTCTAAAGGGTTGTTTCAGAATAGCACTTTTAGTAGTAAATAAGTTTAGCAGATTCCTACTATTTATAAAAGGATTTTAAGTGTAATAATGCAGGTTTCATATTTATTTGGACAATGTGGGTATGATGACCAGTGATGTTGACAGTGACTACAGTATAAGATTAGAATTTGATTCGAATTTGATTTGAATCAGGCACACGATGGGCAAAAATAAAATACAGGTGCATTGCTGATATCCTGATTAAGTCAAATGATATAGCTTCAAGCATAGCACATACAAGAAGCACTGCTTCTTGCAGATCACTCCAATCAGCATCCATAAATTCCTCTGCTGCTGCGCTCATTAAAATATTGGCCCTGGCAGCGGGACACATAGGATAGGACACTAGGTAAATCTTAACCAGTTGGGAAGCACAAGGCATGATGGGCCCAATCCGCATTGGTGGACATTGTCCAGGCAACCCTGGGAAAGCTAATTTACTTGTCTACTTGTTAGACCTCTGGTCAAAGAAGCCCTGGCAAAATATACTTTAAGGACATTACTCTGCCATTACCTGCTTGGCTGGTGACATTGTTCTGCTTTCTTCTTTTACTGTCAAATTTTTTTTGTTTCAGGTTTTTTTCTTCTCATTTTTTTTAGTTGTTTAATCTTTTAAGACTTCTTTACATCTATCTGATTCTTTGGATTTTTGTGACAGTAATTATTTGACTTTGTGGTGAAGGTTTCAACATTCACAAGAAGGTTTTGAACATTGCTCCTGGCATTTACCTGAAATTCAGTCAAAGATTTAATGCTAGCTTGACTGCTAGATCTTTGGGTTTGTGTACTGACACATTAGAAATGCTCCTAAAGTGTTAAGACAGATTTCTTAAAGACATAAATTAAAAACCCAGTTAAGTTTATTGAATGGTGTATGAAAATATATTTTTCAGTTGCCACAGAAACATATTGCATTTTTATGTCTGGTACAAACTAATGAACATTATTCTGCTGTGCCTCTGTTTTACACATTGTCAGGGGTAAGCTCCCCCATTTCACTGGAAAATCAGGTCACCTACTTTCTGCTAGGAATATTGAACCATTGGTATCAAGTGTGCAGTAAGAGTGCTTATCTATAATTCATATACTTAAAAATTAACATATATGAAAAGGCAATCACTAAACCTAGATATTCACATTAATTTACTTAGTCTCTATTAATATATCACGGCTTATGGAAAATAATGTTATATACAGTCCCTTCTGAAAGTATTTGTTCCCACCACATTTCAAATGGCTAGGCCAGTTTTTGCTATAATATATTTGGATTTAAGATCATAAAATATATTAGACAATAGATTTGAATTTCCACTTCCATTTTTATGATATTTACAACTAGATGTGTTTTACACACATAATCCAAACATGTCAACCCATTTTTCTTTTTCTTGTTGCACAGGTCTGTCCTGTTATATTTATACAATTATTACTCTGAATGACTACTATTGCTTTGAGTCCTATGTTTCAATTGTGAAGACCAACATGAAAATAAGACAGCTGTCTATGTGAGAACATAAATTTTTTAACTGAGAAAAGAGCAAAAACATTTGGAGCCATTGCACAACCAGTGGGAATTGTCAGCCAGTACAACAATTTAAAATGTCCAAATAAACAAAAGAAACCACTGGTGTACTAACACCTAGATCTTGAACAGGTCATCCAACAAAAATGACAGTTGATGGCAGCAACATGGTGAGAAGCACAGAAACAACAATCATACACTAGATGCAAACTCCTTATTCGGAGTAGAAATCAGAGGGGCAGAAGCCATTTGGAACTGGCAATAAAAAAACCAAGACAATTGTTTTCCAAAGTGATATAAAGACCAAAGTAAAATACTGCTCCAAAACATCAAATCATACAAGCTCATAGATAAACAAGATTGAGGTACAGTGATGGCTTTAGCTTGTATCACTTTTGGACCAGGTTCACTAATCTTTATTGATGATGTAGCACAAAATTAATTTAGACAATTACAGAAACATTCTGTCTGCCAATTTACAGAGAAATGCATGCAATATCTGGTAATTTACAAAGAAATGCATACAATGCAATTGGGAAAAAACTTCATCATGCAGCAAGACAAAGACCAAAAACCTGCTGCCAACTACATGCCCAATCTTTTCCCAGACCTTAAATATATATATATATATATATATATATATATGTTTCTCTGTCTGGCACAACTTTCAAACTATCTCTTCTCTGATCTACTGCCAAACACCTGTGTGAATAAATGAATAGAGTAATACCTAAAACTTTGTTCTAAAACCAAACAAATGAACCTGGTCAAGTTTGATAGTTTGATATAAAATCTATATTAAAAAGGTGGACTTTAGTGCAAAGGTTGAATTTGCATGATATCCATTATAGGTGAATAGGTTTTTTCATTTCATGTAAATATCAATAGCCTTTGAGAACTCTTAGTTCCACAAGGGAAATTAATTACAGTGTAACCAACACCCACTGACAGGGAAAAAATAAAACAAACATGTAAATGGTAATCACGATCACTCCTCATCAGGTGAACCAAGCTGTCCTACTGAATTATATGCTCTTTTATGACAAACACAGGGAGGTATAAACAAAAGCAGGGTGCATACATGGTAACCCTAGTAACCCTAGGAACAAAATCAAGCAGCTTCTCAGTATGCCCATCAACTGTTTATATACCAACATGGCAGAAATAATGTGGAGGAGATTGCACATCAATTACATATTGTTCAGGCAATTACAACTATTGAACAAAAGATTGTTATGACTTGGCATGATTAACTTAAAAGGGGTATTATTACAACCATTTGTTTATTTTTTTGTTTAATACATTTTCTACAAACTTTTAATGGGTTTAAATTTAAAGTGACTCTAAAATTCAATTAATTATTTAAATGGACACATTATTATTAATATTATTATTATTATTATTATTATTTTTATTATTATTATTATTACAACCCCAATTCCCATATAGTTGGTATGCTGTGTAAAACAAATAAAAAGAGAATGCAATGATCTGCAAATTCCATAAACTCTTATTTCATTCACAGTGGAACATAGAAAACATATCGAATGTTTAAAATGAGGGGAAAAGGTCATTTTTATTTTGATGACCACAACATGTCTCAAAAAAGCTGGGACAAAAGAGAACGTGTTTCTAAAAAGAAACAATTAGAAGAACATTTTGTTAATTGTTAGGAGTCAGACTTGCTGTATATGAAACTTTGAAAATAGAGGTGTTAGATGACAAAAAATGGTGTACGATATTAAAACATTAGGAACGCTTTGAACAGTACTGTAAATGTGATTACAACAAAGTAGACAAATACTGTATATCACATCCAATGTTTAGGCCAAATTGAGTGATAAGGCAAGAAGGGCAGTTGGAGAAACCATTCAGACCCTAAAAATAGTCACTTAATTATTATGCTAGATTGCTACTGCCCCAAGCAATTCACAAATTTTAAATTGCCATTTTTAAAAAAAAGAATATGCCACCAGAGTTATAATCACATAAAACAGTGCATGTAATCTTACCTTCTGTGTGTATGGCTGACACATAAGTCCAGTTGTATCTTTTGACAATGTCCACCATTGCTCTTGCCTGCTGAGCATCCGAGGGCACCACCCTCATGAAATACTTAAACAGGGACTTATCACTGAGATCCATACTGGTGGCTGAGTAGGCAATTTGGGGTATGTTGAAAAGCTGAAGGAGATTTTGTACCTGGATAGCTACTGAGCTAGAGCCAGGCCCAATGAGGCCCACAATTGGTTTCTTCCCTTTCATTGGTATCCCTCCACCATGAGCTGAGCACCTGGATATACTCTCCTCCTCCTCAGTGGAGACCAGGGTGTCACGGATAAACTCAATGCTCTGTTCCAGTGCCACTGCTGAGTGCCAACATGAGTCTCGGATCTCACAGCCCAGTGTGATGTTTGGCAGGATGTTCGGGTCAGCGTTGATACGATCAAGAGTGTGCATCATAGCCTCCACACGTTGAATCCCATACTGCTCACGCACAGCACCACATTTACGCTCATGAACCTTGTCTGCAGGTGGCTGGTGGTGCACAGAAAAGAGTGCCCCAATGATAATGTCACCCGGCATGTGGGCAAGTACCCGACGTTCAGTAGACTGGGCATGCACTCGTGTGCCTAGCCTTGTGAGACTGTTGATGTCTCCAAGAAGTGAAAAGAGAAAGAAAAGTAAAATCCCCATTTCCTGCTCTTTCTCAGATTAGTTAGTGCCAAATACAGACAAAGTCTTCATGGTATCTGCAACAGATATTGAAAAAAGAAGCTCAGACAGAAAAAGGAAAAAAAAATGTCTTTAGAACCATGAACTTATTCATTGTTATTTAATAAACATGATATCACGTAAATTAGTATGTTTTAATACATAAAATCAACAAGAAAGCAAAAGTAATAGAATTTACGAAAGGCTGCTGATTTTAACTTTCCTTTTAACGCAAGCAGAAAAGGGTATAACCCCTTTTCTCTTGAAAGACTATAATAGCTTTTGGCAAAATGCTATTCGAGCTTTTAAAAATGTCAGCCGTATTGGAATCGAGTAAAACCTGTGAACGAATGGGTAGACTTTTCAGACTGATCTAGTAGCATTTGCCCAAGCAATCGACCTAACAAGACCTAAAACCTTAGAACTTAACAGCGTGTCCGCTGAGATAGACTAGATGCTGTCCGTGGTGCTGAAACGTCTAGGGTTATATAATCAAGCTGCATTCAATTACAATCAGGCAAATAAAATAATTTGTCCTCAAAAGAAACACGTGTAAAATGAATAAGCTTCTCTGACTTTCAATATTTAGCTTGACAAAGCCAGACCTCACTTCACGGTTGCCGAATTATACAAACCCGATGTGTTCCATAAAACTGAACAATATCATGGTTTATCAAAATAATGCAAATATAATTGACAGTTCATTTAAACATTTACAGAAATCTTACCGTTTTCGTCTTACTTCGTGTCTCAAAAGCTGGACATCTCTTAATGCAATAAGCGCTCCTGAAACGCGTGCCGCTTCAGCTCCGAGTGTCACATTATAAAACACCGCTGCGCTTTTGCGCTCAAGTCCAAGTGTTTTCATACGCAAAGGATACTAAGAAACAATGACACATCCCTTAAGTGTAGCCTATGCGCGCACACACACACACACACCTCCATTTCAGTGGACTAACAGCGCAGAGTGAGCGTAGGTGGTTTGCAGTATTCTGTTCGCGTTATAGGAAATGTGTTTCCCTCTTCTGTCAGGTTGGGCCAAATAACGATTGTCTGAACGACCCTATGTGTGGGTTTAACAGCTGCCTTTTTGAATAATATTTATATAGGGTTATTTAACGTTGGGCATCTTGTTTTGAAACCACATAACAACTCAAATGTTCTCTAGCATCTAATAAACTTATTGTCCGTCCTCAAAACGAAGCACAACCCAGGATTGCCCATTACATTTCAATGGTTTTATACCGACGTGGGCATATTATTACATTCCTACAGTCGTGCGTTTCAATACACTGATTATTAAGATAAAATCATGAGATGCATGTTTGCTGTACCTGCTTTACAACATATCATAGCTGATCTTGGATCACTACTCGAAACCTGTCACCGGTTAACGGGCACAGAATTGCTATTTTCGCTACACGGAAAGTCGTTTTTATCCTCCTCTAATATCAAAAGCAAAGTCTCGTGTTACTTGTGAAGCGCGCCATCTTCTGGATAGACTTCACATTGCACATTAAGGTTTGAAAGTATTCGGTTCAGTCAGTTCAGATATGTTTTTTTTTTTTTTTCGGTGTTCATTTAGGCTTCATTTAGTTAGGGTTCTCTAGTTTCCTCCCAGCTCCAAAACATACAAGCAGGCAGACATGGTTATCTAAATTGATCCTAGGCATAAATACGTGTATATATGACCCCTATAAACTATTGTCTCTTTTGTCTGTATTGGCTGTATTTCGGCCTTGTGCCCAAGTGCACCAGGCATAGGCTACAGATTCACTCAGTAGTTACCAAAGTTAATGGAGGAATGAATGAATTAATGTATGAATGAATTAGTTACAAAAGAAATGCTGATTTAGGGAACATTATATAAATTTTTGTCTAAAAATGACTATTCAGTCGCACAGCTTTTCACTTAAAATGTATATATTTAAACAAATTTCAACTCTACAACAACCCTGAGTAATAGCATTAGATGAAAAGGATCTTTTTACCCTAACGAACCTCAGGCAAGGAGGCATGTGATCTGAATAATCTGACAGGGGGGAGTGGAAAGCGAACGGACTGGTCAAACACTGAAAGGATTAACCCAAAACTCATCAGTGTACCATCACAAGCAGAAGTTATTCCACTTATGCAATGCGCTCTCTGGTTGTTATAGTCTTTATCGCTCAGCTTCTGAAGGCGACATGGCAGCAGATTCCCAGACAGTGCGCTACCAGTGAAGCTTTGGCCTCGAGGCAGTGCTGTCCCGTTTGGAGTGGAGACGGCTCAGCATGCGGAGCTCGCTCTGGTCGGGGAGTTTGCCAGGACGTGTCCGTGTCCCAGCAGCCCGATGGCCCACAGTACCCGTTTGACAGTCTGGATGACAGGGAGAGATGGCCTCTCACCTTTTTTAACCGCACTTGCCGTTGTTTTAGAAACTTCATGGGTTACGACTGCAGTGAATGCGCCTTTGGTTACTTCGGGTCAGCTTGCACTGAAAGACGCGAGACAGTCCGAAGAAATATTTTCCATCTTTCAAACGGCGAAAGGCAAAAGTTTATCTCTTATCTTAATTTAGCTAAAAATAGTATTAGCCAAGATTATGTTATAATCACAGGCATCTACAACCAAGTAAGTAACTCATCCAGCCCAATGTTTAAAGATGTTTCCATCTATGACTTGTTTGTCTGGTTACATTATTATGTTTCCCGACCTGCTCTCCTTGGAGGAGAGAACAATATATGGATGCAAGTAGATTTTGGACACTGGGCCCCAGGCTTCTTGCCATGGCACAGGGTGTTTCTGCTTCGCTGGGAGCATGAGATAAGGAAATTAACGGGGGACTTTGACTTTGCCATTCCATACTGGGACTGGAGAGATGCACAGGGGTGTGAGGTTTGCACAGATGAACTCATGGGCGCACAAAGTTCTCTAGATCCTAACCTCATCAGCCCATCATCTGTTTTCTCCTCCTGGAAGGTAATCGAAGTATTTTACTTACACACTGATTAATATCCAACCGTGCTAAAATTAATATCCACTTAATCTGTACCTGGACACAGACAAAAAGTTTCTTCAGTGATTCATTTAGTGGTTGTTAGATGATTATGTGTTCTTAGCTTTCAGCATTATTTGAAGCATTCTAATTTCTGTGATATATTGTGGCATGGGCTAAATAAAAGATTTCAAGATATTCCACTGCAGGATTTTAAATATTAAAATGTTTAGGGTCAAATGTGTTTCAATTTATTCTCAAGTAACTTATTTGTACTATTATTTTTTATTTCAAACCTTATAGGTAATTTGCTCCAGAGAACCACAATATAGTCTGAGCGGCATCTTGTGTAATGGCACAGAGGAAGGACCATTATTGCGCAACCCTGGGAACCATGACCGAAACCTGGCAGATGGGCTTCCTTCATCCTCCGATGTAGACTTTACTCTCAGTCTGTCCCAGTATGACACAGGACCAATGGACCGCATGGCCAATATGAGCTTCAGGAACACACTAGAAGGTTAAACACAATAAACAACAATGCATTACAAAGTACTTGTTTTTAAAAGAGCAATAAGTAGATTTTTTATGACCAGACTATGGTCTAGGGTTTAAGTTATTATACCTGATGTTCATGTGGAATAAAAAGCACACTTTTGATCATCTACAATGTCTGATTATCATTATAAGACACGTGCAGGGTATAATTTTGTACTCTATTAATCTCTTTTATTTGCCTGATTTGGATCTTTAATCCAAATTAATCTCTCAAAAGTGTTAGCACTTAACTTTGCATTCTTTGTAGGTTTGGGAAATCCTCGCACAGGTCTCGGGAACAGCAGCAAACTTGGCATGCATGCAGCACTGCACGTCTTCATGAACGGCACCATGTCCTCCGTGCAAGGCTCAGCCAATGACCCAATTTTCCTCCTACATCATGCCTTTGTTGATAGGTAAGGAATAGCCATCTAAACCTGAACACATCCTATCCCTTTTAATTTCATAAATTTAACACAAATAAAAATCTGCTTATAATTAAGAATTGCTTTATAAATGAAGGCTTATTTTGAGCTTATCTGTGTTCCCTTAGCATCTATGAGCAGTGGTTGAGAAGGTACCAGCCAGAAAAGTCTCACTATCCTACAGCCAATGCACCAATTGGCCACAACAGTGAATACTACATGGCACCCTTTATGCCTCTCTATCAGAATGGGGACTACTTCAGTTCCAGCAAAGAAAAAGGCTATGAATACTCTTACCTCCAAGACCCTGGTAATATATTTTTAGTGTTATGTTTGTTTTATAGGATGGTAATTGCAGAAACTGTTACTTCTAGCACAGAGTAGTTTCACTTTGTTTTTGGACTCTAACAAGGGAAAAAAAAAAAAAGAAACCTTAAAAAAATCATTTCAGAAATATCAACATGTTTTTAAGTTTTTTTGAAATGTAAAAACATTGCAAAGATTAATCAACTGCGATTAAGGTGAACCCATGATGGAATAACGTCTTAATTCAGTGACCTCACTGTCCAATCACTTGTTTCTAACTTGATTTATTTACCTATATATAAATTCATTTCACAATACAAAGTAGAGAATTAGGTCTTTTATTTCTTAATTCTCATGCTGCACTAGAAAAGAGTGTTGTGCCTCTGTACATTTTGCTGAATTTGACACTGTTTAATTTACCAACATAATCCAATATTATCCATCCAGTGAGTTATCCATCCATATTATTCTTTATGACTGCATGAAATATGAATTTATTTTCCAGACTATAGGCTTTATATACTGTTTACGAATATCAGGAGATATAGCAATGAATGCCACATTTCTAACAGATTTGATATTGTTATGATCAAGCCTGTATCTAGGAGCACTGAATAAAATTAATGATAAAGTTAAATCTTGCAAATGATCTCTTTATATATGAATTCCTTATATATTTGAATACTGTAATCATCTAATATCATGTAGAACTATTTACATAACATTTGTTCTATGCAATAATAAAAAAATATTATCATTATTAGTAGTAGTGTTTTGTGTGCATTTTTTAATTAATTAATTTTTATTAAAATAATATAATTATCATTGTAGGTCAGAGATTTGTAGATGACATCGTGTCCTATCTGGAGGAAGCGCGTGGACTCTGGCCCTGGCTCCTGGGCGCAGCGGTCTTAGGCGCAGCGTGTTGTGCAGTCATGGCTCTGGTACTGACTAAAATCCGCAGACTTTTATCCACACGAGCGAAAAGGAGTTCTGAAAAGCAGCCGCTCATCAGCAGCTCCGAGGCCTCGTCCGATTCTTACCAAGCCTTGATGTCGTGAAGCATGTAACCGCTAGGTGGCGACAATGTCCCTGAAGCCCTATCCACCGACATCAATTATTCATCACAGTAGATAAGCGAGGAGTGGAAAAATATATACACTTGAAAGTATGCTAATGGACTCCTAATACACTGATTGTTTTTTTATTTTTTGTATTCTCAATTCTACATGCTTGAACATGATGCTACAATAAACGCCATTAATGTTCCTGTTAAATCTACTGATGTGATTAAAATGTTTTAAACGTTTTGTTTTACGTCAATTATGCGTCAGTTATTTCCTGGACAATTCTATAAGGAAACCACCACACAACATTTGATCACAACACTGTGTAGTTGTTAGTGTCCTGACTTCAAATACAATCATTGAGGTTGTTTATTGTGGTATTAAAAAGACACATCATGATGCAGACTGATTTTGCATTACTAGAGCATATAAGCAAGTTTCCACTACAGTGTAGCAGTGTATGAGAACTGAAGACAGGTACCAAAGCCTTTCTGAAGCTGTTCATGGTTGCTGATTGGGGTCACCTGATCATAGTTAACCTCTGAAGTTAAATACTCCAGCAGGAAGTGTGCTTTTATTTTGTGTAGTAGAAGTTTGTTCTTTGGAGAACTGGGTGAGTGGTATGCATGTTGAATTAGACAATGTCTTACATTTGTTTTATTTAGGTGGTTCTTCCAATGATATTCTGTCTTAATTTTTAGTGGGAACTTGACATTCACAATGCCTACTGAGAATTTGGTTGATAAGCGCATGTGCAAGTTCAAAAACCGAGGCAAGGATGCCCTGGTAGGTTTTAATACACTTTTAAGTATGAGAAGTCTGTTGGAAAAAACTTCATAGCTAATTTCCTTTCATTCCTGAAGAAACTGCGTGAGCGCAGAATTGCAGAATGTGTGGAGCTTCGGAAAGCACAGAAAGTAGAAGGCATCATGAAAAGGAGAAATATTTCTTCCCAGCATGATGAAGAACCCCTGTCTCCAGAATACAACACTGACAACCAACAGGTTGTAATTTCATTATTCTTCTATGAACGTGTGGGTTTTTTGTTTTTGGTAGTGTGGTTTAACCATTTTTATCATTTAGATTATTTCAGCAACAATTCTGGAAATTGTTTCCAACGTTAACGGTGACTGTCCAGAGCGGCAGTTGCAGGGTTGTCAAACAGCCAGGTAAGCTTTTCTTCTATACTGTATGCGCTTCTCACGTTTGTTCCAGAATCTTTTGGCACATAATTATTGTTTTTAGGAAGCTGTTATCTCGGGAGAGGAACCCTCCATTAAAGGAAGTAGTGGAAGCAGGCCTGCTTTCCCGCTTTGTAGAGTTTCTGGGTAGGAATGATCACCCCACTCTGCAGTTTGAGGCTGCCTGGTCTCTCACCAACGTGGCATCAGGCACCTCATGGCACACTCAGCAGGTGGTGGAACATGGTGCAGTACCTGCCTTCATTGCCCTGTTGGCCTCACCCATGTTAAACATAAGTGAGCAGGCTGTCTGGGCTTTGGGCAATATTGCAGGTAATTGTAACTTCATGAAGACATTCAACCGTATTGGTATACTATTTTATTTTAAGACGGCACATGACCTTTTATGCCAGGCTTGTTAAGATTCATAAGGTACCCAAAAAAAAATTCCAGATTTAATGCTTAAGGTGTTTTACCTACAGGTGATGGCCCAGCATACCGTGATGCACTTATTGACTGTAATGTGATTCCTGCGCTTCTAGCTCGACTAACTCCAGATATCCCTGTAGGTTGTGTAAAGCTTTAATATTCAGTAAGTTGACATTAAGCTGCATCATGAAAACTGACTGTAACTGGTTGTCTTTAACAGGTTGGCTACCTCCGCAACCTGACATGGACCCTCTCCAACTTGTGCAGGAACAAGAATCCTTTCCCTCGCTTCTCTGCAGTCCAGCAGATGCTTCCCTCCATTATACAACTACTTCACCACAGTGATAAATCAGTTCTGTCCGATGCATGTTGGGCAATCTCTTACCTTACAGACGGACCGAATGAGCGCATTGACATTGTAATAAAGACTGGGGTTCTTCCACGCTTGGTTGAGCTGCTGGGCTTTGAGGAGCTTGCCGTGGTGGTAAACGATTCCTTTTATTTTAGGAAAACTGCCTTGATATTGCTTGTGCAAAAATATACATAATTTGCCATGTACATTTGTATCCTTCAATAATAAATGAGCAGCTCTTGACCTTTTTTCTTTCAAAGACTCCTTCCCTTCGTTCTATTGGGAACATCGTGAGTGGTTCAGACCTGCAAACACAAATGGCCATTGACGCTGGTGTGCTGAGTGCCTTGCCGAAGCTTATGCGTCACCCCAAACCCAGTGTTCAAAAGGAGGCTGCCTGGGCTGTATCAAATATTGCAGCTGGACCACGGCAACAGATTCAGCAACTAATTACATGTGGTCTATTGCCTCATCTTGTGGATCTTCTAAAGAATGTAAGTGTTTAACCCTTTATCTTGGTATATTTATATAACTAAATGTTTGCTATTGGTAAGTTTGACATGATTATCCTGGGTCTTAATTTCATTAATGCGTTTGGACTGCTTATAGCTTACTCTGACTGGTTTTGCTGTAAATTCAAGTGACCTCTGGCATTAACTTTTTTTTTTTTTTTTTTTTCTTTTTTTGGTAACCACACTTTCATAAACTTGTATAATGAATGGTCCCTAAATAAAGCCCAACTTGAGCATTTATAAGTTGGTCTAATTGTCATTAAGAGATCGTGTTATATTTTATGCTGGGAGTCTTTCAGCCTGAAGATTTTCTTTTTGCTTCCTGGCTTCTCATTAATCTGAGCTGCATTCTAATGGTCTTGTGTCTCGAGAGAGAGGCTCTTTATTAAACCACCAAGGTGATGCTAGCTATTTGGAAAACTGATTGCTTTGTGAACACCAGTTGGGTACATTTAATAATAAACTGACTTGACTCTTGCTTCCAGGCTGACTTTAAAACTCAGCGAGAAGCTGTCTGGGCAGTCACTAACTACACCAGTGGTGGAACAGTGGAACAGGTGGTTCAGCTTGTTAAGTGTGGAGGCCTGGAAGCTATCCTAAACTTATTGAAGGTTAAAGATTCCAAGACTATCCTAGTCATCTTGGATGCAATCAATAACATTTTCTTGGTAAGGTTGACTTTGAGATTTGAACTCACGTATGCTTGTATTTGTACTGCAGCACTGGTAGTCATGCAGCATAACGGCCAATAATGTGTATATACTGTGCAACTAAGCTGCCCTGCATTGTTTGCTTTAATAGGCTGCTGAGAAACTTGGAGAGGTGGAAAAGCTTTGTTTGCTTGTGGAGGAGTTGGGTGGGCTGGATAACATTGAGCTCCTCCAGAACCATGAAAACAATGCTGTGTATCGTTCTGCCCAAGCACTTATTGAGAAGTACTTCAGTGAGGTGGGTCGGAGAAAATAAGTCATGCTGTGTAATTTAAGATGTTCTTCCCCCTTTTGAGTTTATGACCCCTGTGACTTTCCTTGTTCTGTAGGATGCTGACGATGAATGCCTGAAGACTGAAGCCACTGAAACGGACTTTGTTTTTGGGCCAGCTGAGGTTCAGAAAAGATTTGACTTCTAACCATTTTTATACCCTTTTGTATAAATAAATATTTTTGCAGTAACTTGGCAATTTGGTTGTGTTTTGGAATTGGCCAAGCTGCCTATACTTGATTGTACATTGTGCTGATTCCTTAGGTTTAGTGTTGTCTGATTTGGTTGGTCTCACACTTCCTTTCACTGTGGAACACCTCTTTTGTCCACAAATGTTGTTGAATCAAGCACTTGGCATATTGGCAACCTATTTAAATGTTTATGGCAAGGAAGGGTAACAAATGCCTAAGTGGTGTTGACCTTCGCTTGACTTGAAATTCAATTACCTATAGCTAAAAAGCCCAAAATGGACAACCTTCCCCAAGTATTTGGTAATCATGGACACCTAACTTGTTTACTGTGATCAGACAATGCATTGTTTACAGTACATTTACATTCCCAGCTCTAGAATCCCCCAGTATTAGTCAGTGATTAAATGAACATAAGCACAAATTTTATAATCTTCCCCAAATACTTTTTAGCTGGATAAGGGGAGGGGAAACACTGATTACACAGCCTATTCCTGAGTGAACAAGAGTTTGATAAGATTTACTTATCTGGCTTCCCAAATCTCTGAGGAAACGCATGTTAACCTTCTTGGCTGCAGCGGTCTCATAATAATGGAAAGCTGGCTGGCGGTAACAACTTGGTTAGAAAGTGTGTGTGTTTGTAGGGGGGGGGGGTGTTATGGTGATGTAAATGACTATGTAAATAGTTATTTTTTTGATACAAAAAAGTGAGCTTTTACTGGTGATTTAAACACTAAGTACCAACTACAGGGGCATCTCAAATTAAAAAGAAATCAGTTTATTTCAGTAATTACAAAAAGAGAACCTTTTATATTCTATAGATTAATCACATGCAGACTGAGATTTCAACTGTTTATTTCTATGGATTTTAATGATTGAGTTACAGCTGATGAAAACCCCAAATTCATTATCTCAGAAAATTGTAATATTGTGAAAGTTCAATATTGGAGACTCGTGGTGTCTCACTCTAATCTGCTCATTAAATCCAAACACCTGCAAAGGTTTCCTGAGTCTTTAAATGGTGTCTCAGTCTGGTTCAGGCTACACAATCATGGGGGAAGACTGCTGACTTGACAGTTGTCCAGAAGACTATCATTGACACCCTGCACATGGAGGGAAAGACACAAAAGGTCATTGCTAAAGAAGCTGCTGTTTACCGAGTGCTGTATCCAAGCACTAGTGGAAAGTTAAATGGAAGGAAATGTAGTAAAAAAAAAAAGTGAAATGAAGCCCATTCAAGAATTTGGGGAGATTCACAAAGAGTGGCCTGCAGCTGGACTTGGTGCTTCAAGAGCCACCACACACAGACGTATCCATGGGCTACAACTGACACATTCCTTGTGTCAAGCCACTCCTGAACCAGAGACAAAGGACTGGACTGTTGCTCAGTGGGCCAAAGTCGTCTTTTCAGATAAAAGGAAAGGAAATCTAGGTCCTGGAGTCTGGAGAAAGAGAGGAGAGGCACATAATCCAAGTTGCTTGAGGTCCAGTGTACAGTTTGCACAGTCAGTATTGGTTTGGGAAATCATGTCATCTGCTGGTGTTGGTCCAGTGTTTTATCAAGTACAAGGTCAGCACAACCATCTACCAGGAAGTTTTAGAGCACTTCATTCTTCTTTCTGCTGACCAGCTTTATGAAGATGCTGATTTAATTTTCCAGCAGGATTTGGCACCTGCCCATTTGGAGACAAGGTGAGGGAGGCGAGATTGAGATGGTTTGGACATGTGCAGAGGAGGGACATGAGTTATATTGGTAGAAGAATGCTGAGGATGGAGCCACCAGGTAGGAGGAAGAGTGGAAGGCCAAGGAGGAGGTTTATGGATGTGGTGAGGGAAGACATGCAGGTAGTTGGTGTGAAAGAGGCAGATGTAGAGGACAGGGTGGTATGGAGACGGATGATCCGCTGTGGCGACCCCTAATGGGAGCAGCCGAAAGAAGAAGAAGAAGATTTGGCACCTGCCCACACTGTCAAAAGCACCAAAAGTTGGTTAAATGACCATAGTGTTGGTGTGCTTGACTGGCCAGCAAACTTACCAGACCTGAACCCCATAGAGAATCTATCGGGTATTGCCAAGAGGAAAATGAGAAACAAAAGAACAAAAAAATGCAAATGAGCTGAAGGCCACTGTCAAAGAAACCTGGGCTTCCATCCCACCTCAGCAGTGCCACAGACTGATCACCTCCATGCCAGGGTGAATTGGGGCAGTGATTAAAGCAAAAGGAGCTGCTACCAAGTATTGAGTACATATACAGTAAATAAACATACTTTCCAGAAAGCTAACAATTCACAAAAAAAGTTTTTTGATTGGTCTTATGAAGTATTCTAATTTTCTGAGATAGTGAATTAGTGGGTTTTTCCTGTGTGTGATGAATCTATATGAGTTTTACTTTTTGTATTGAATTACTAAAATAAATCAACTTTTTAATGATATTCTAATTTGAGCTGCACCTGTATGTAGTGAAAAACTAAATCCAACGTGTATTAGAGCCCCCACAACATGAGATATAAATGGATGCAGATGCTGAATATCTTTCTGAAATGTAGTTTTTGTTAATATTAGTCTTTATCATTAAAGGTCCACCCCATTATTTCAAATCCTGCTTCCTTGCCATATTTTAAGTAACACTCACTTCCAGTGTTTTAGACCTGGTCCAACCTTTAATATCCTTAATGTTCATCTTAAATTCATACTTGAAAGACATAGAAAGATAAACTATGTAGAACTAAAAGTATGAGATTTACAGAGTGTGGAGCTAAAATCATGGCTATTTCCATAGTAATTGACTGTCAACTTGACAATAATCTTATGACAATAGTAATGGGCCCTGGCTATCATGCTTAAAGCAGTCTGCTGTGGAAAAAGTCATCTCATAACCATTCATAGCTTAATACAATTAGAATAGGAGTTCAGAAACTAATTTAGAGAAAAGCACACTGCATTTTATATTGCAAAGGGCAATGAAGTATGAACACTGGAAATATTGGTCTTTATCGAATGACTTTCATGCATCACGAGGTTTCATTCTTTGAGTCTGTTTTATAGGGAAAAGGTCAGAAATGTCTTACAGCACTATGCTTTATCTAATCATCGTCGTCATCATCATCATCATCATCATCATCATCATCATCACTATCATCATCATGCTGTCTTTTCTTTTCTTCTTCTTTGGGTGGACTAACTGCAGGTGGAAGATCGAGTCGTGCCCAAGACATTGGCTCAGCTTTCTTCAAAACAATCTCAATCTTAGCAGCCATCATATTCAGTGTGCTTTTACTTGTGTCGATAACCTATGAGAATGAAAAAAATAAAGGCTTTTTATTACTGAGCAATGATGTCTGTGTATATAATCACTTAATTCAATTTCATTTTATTTGTGTTAAGCTTAGAACAATGAACACGATCTCAGAGCAGCTTTACGTAGATCTCTAATGAGCACTGAAAAACCTCCTAAAAACCTTTGAGAGAAACTGTGAATCAGTGCTCTACCACTACTGAATAAAATCAAGTCAGTGTGTTAAAAGTAGGTTCATTATGAGCACTGTAGTCTTAAAATAGCCATTGAATATTATGAATTCTTAGATCAATATTTTATACTTACACCCCATAAAATTATCTTCTGTTCAAATTCCTTATCTCCATCAAATATAATATGGATATCCAGCTGCAACAGAGGGACTTACTTTCAGAATAAGGTAATGTGAGTTTTCAGAACATCCATAAATAATACTTTAAATTACAAAATAATAATACAGGTTTCATGGCATAGTGCTGTAATACCTTGGTACTATTCCCATCCACATAGCTCAGCTCGGGGATGGAGTTTTTGGCATAAACAGTTATGGTGACTTGACTTCCTGTTTGGTGCCAATCGAACCTGCATGGCACAACCTTCTTACCCTGAAAACAGACAGACACGAAAAAAAGATCAGGCTCATATTCCCAAAAGCAATTTTTTTCCTAAATAAAATGAGGTACAACAAACATACAAACAAATGGAAAGAAAGGACTTACTTAAAAAAATAAATAAATAAATAAATAAATAAAAGAAGCTGCGTTAACACGGCCTTTATAAGGATGTTTTAATTTTTATTTGAGCTCCTAACAAAGTGGATCTCATGTTTTGGTCTGTTTTTGGTATTGGACATGTGGCATCTATTGAAATATACCTTCTCCAAAACCCCAGCTGTTAAAGTTCTTATACACATTGTGGAGGATGCGGCAGACAATATGCCAAATTAGTAAAAAATAAATTTTTAATGCAGAGTGACATTTATCTTAAATAATTTAAGTGAATGACCTGAGACTGTTGTAGAAACAACTCAGAGTCACAGGTTTTGCTTCCAGAAAATAACCGCTTTTATTATCAGTCGACAAAAGCCGGAGTTGCTCTGCAGAGCAACTAACTCTCCAGTCTCATTTCCACATTATATATGCTTGAACCACAAATGCATTTCAATACATCCCACTTCTCCATCCATACATTGTTCACCCAACATCTGTGTCTAATTTGGGTCCTCCCTTATTCATACAATGGTGGTGCCAAAATGTCTAGGTACAGACACCCACACATAACCAGCTACAATATTTCATACATACATACATTATATATATATATATATATATATATATATATATATATATATATATATACACATATATATACACCACACATGGCACACACCTGTCTGAACTTACATATACATGTTGTATATATATTTGATTAACTTTATCCTTCTACAAGCCCTACACTGTGCCATCACACCCATATACACCCATTTCACTGGAACTGAGGGCACCAAAACTGTTCCAGCATGACAATGTTCCTGTGCACAAAGCAAGTGCCATGAGATATGCTTTGCCAAATTTGGAGTGAAGCAACTTGAGTTGCCTGCACAGAGCCCCCTCCTCACTAATGCCCTTGTGGCTGAATGAGCACAAATTTTTCCCATACATAATCCAAAATCTAGCAGAAAGCTTTCACAGAAAAGAAGAATTTATTATGACTTAATCTGGAATGTTCAGCACCAGAGGCAATTGCATTAAGCCTATGCAGAAAGCCCAGTTTCCCCTAAGATTTCATTAGAATGCAGCAATGAAATGTTTACCATAGTTTCTCTATTATTCATCAGTCTTGGTGGAACTGAAAAGATCAAATATCTCACTGGAATATTGCAGTTTGCTCATTAAACTCAAAGTGTTTTCAGCAGACAGCACAGCTTATGTGAAAATCACCTTAGAATCCCCCAACCACTTAGCTAACAGAGACCTACTGAAGCTTGTGTGTCAAATAGTGTCTGTCTGTCGTTTGTGCAGCTCTTATAAACTCTCACTGGACAACAGGTTTTAATATGTCATTTTGAGTACTGCCCAGCTGCATGGCTTCACTGGGAGTTAAAGGAGTATCGGCTAGTGGGATACGGCCAGAATAAGGAATAAAATAACACTATGTTTAGTGGACAGAACGCTCTTTGTTTGGCTTTTCATTATGACTGGTAGACGTATCAGTGGGGCAGAACCCTGTCAATCTGGAATAAACCTGACTAGCTCGCAAATGTTTATACACCAATTGGAATCGTTTTTAGATGTTTGGACACAAAATGTCAGACTCTACAAATGTGTGCTTCATTTTATGTTTTTTTTTACTCTTTGGTCTTATTTTCTTTTTAGTTTTTATTGCTCAATCGAAGAACAAGTAGGCCAGGTTTTTATTTCACTGCAAGTTATATACCGTATACAACTGTCTATGTGGCAAATAAAATCTTGAATCTATTTATGAGGGGCAACTACAAATTAAACAAAACAACGCATAAATGCCTAAGATCTTAATAAATCAAATGTCACAGAGCAAAGGTCTGTTTATTATTAATCCTGGATTCCAAATTCCTTTTGAATATGTAATAATGTCTTAGAACCAGTACAGTAATATAAACCTATCTATCAGTGCTGCAAATGTAACATACAGTATACAATTTTGTTCAAGTGTCACAGTTAAACACAATCTTCTAAATGTAGGTGTAAATATTACTGTAGATTATCTAAGCGTTTCAATGGTCACTGCCAATTATACAACTAGCTTAAGTTACGTTTGATTTATAATATAGATACTAAACAAAACATATCATTGATGTGCTTTAGTAGCATCAGAAAATAATATTTGTTTCCCTTTTTACTTGTAGGGGTCACTAGACTGGTTGTGACCTTATTTGTTGATGCAAACAGAAATCAGTTTGCTTTTGGCTATATAAAGAAAGGTCAAAATGTTACCATGTGAAGGGTTTTCTCAAGCGAATAAAAAAAAAAACAGCTGCTGGCTACACAGAAGGATGTATATCATGACAAAAACCGAATACCTACAATACACGTATTTTTTTTCTTTACATTAGCATCATTTAAATGTATAAATCAAATAATCATCTTCTTTTGGCTTCTCCCTTTAGGAGTCGCCACAGCGGATCATCGATCTCCATACCCCTCTGTCCTCTTAATCTGCCTCTTTCAACCAAACTACCTGCATGTCTTCCTTCACCATATCCATAAACCGCCTCCTTGGTCTTCCTCTTTTCCTCCTTCCTGGTGGCTCCATCCTCAGCATTCTACTACTGATATACTCCATGTCCCTTCTCTGAACATGTCCAAACCATCTCAATCTCGCCTCCCTCACCTTGTCTCCAAAACGTCCTACATGCGCTGTCCCTCTAATAAACTCTTTTCTAATCTTGTCCATCCTCGTCACTCCCAACGAAAACCTCAACATCTTCAGCTCTGCTACCTCCAGCTCCACTTCCTGTCTTTTACTCAATACCACTGTCTCTAAACCATACAACATCGCAGATCTCACCACAGCCCTATAAACTTTCCCTTTCACTCTGTATAAATCAAATAATAATACTGTAAAAATGTTGAACTGTTGACCTATTGTATTAGCGATATTATGGGGTTGCTGACAGAGGTTTATGGTCTAAAGGTAGTTTTTAAATAGTTTGTTCAACGCAAGTCATTTCTCAACACTATTTATGAGTCTTGAAAGGAATTCATGACATGAGTCAAGGTGTTTCTATATAAGCCTTTAGAAACACTGTTCCACTAAACTACTCCTCTACAGTGGGGCTACTATTCTATAGAACCCTGTCCTAAAATGAGATCACAGTCACAGAACAACACTCTAAATATCATAGAAAAAGACATACCGCATCTTTTTTCCGCCATAGGTGTTTTCCTTTGGTGCAGCCCTCCTGAGACAGAAAAGTGTTGAAGTCAGACGTTTTCCTCTTGCAGCAGCTCCAGTATTTCATCCTTACAAGAAAACCAAGACGATGAGATTTGTAACTTTCTTAGCTAGCATTATCTCAAAAGTACCTGGAAATATTGTTTATTAGTTCTTTATTTACCCCTCGTGGAAGATCGGGAATCCAGCATGATACATGCAAACTTCCTCAAGGCTCTCTGGTCCATTGAACATCTAACAGGATGGTCAGAATAAAGCATTCATTAATACATAACTAGCTGGTACAGTAGTTCAGATGAAGACACTACCTAATTGTACATTTGGTGCATTAACAAACCTTAGTGCAGCCTCCATTTTTACAACATGTACCACTCTTAACTTCATCACCTTCTTCCTCTGTAAAACAAACAAATAACATCCCCTTCATGAATAGCAAGAAAAAGAGAGAGACAGAAAAAGACAAACACAGCTTGAACATAAGCAGACATTTTTCTTACTATATGCATAGAATTCAAACCCCAGTAGCCAAAAGGAAACCACGTATTCAACATTAAATATTCTTACTCGCCTTTTTGCTCAGGTG
Source organism: Silurus glanis (assembly GCA_014706435.1). NCBI lineage: Eukaryota > Metazoa > Chordata > Actinopteri > Siluriformes > Siluridae > Silurus > Silurus glanis. The sequence continues at coordinate 662,117 of JAAIIK010000123.1, forward strand.
CATTATCCGACAGCTTGAGCTTTTCTAAAGCCTGCTTAAGTGAAGCAGAGACTTTCTGTGGTAATCTTGATATTGGTTCATCTGGACTGCAAAAAGAAAAGGTGAAAGAGTTTGGATTCATGTCCAATCCTAGAACATAGGCCCACAAGTCACAATAATTGTACTGATTCTTTTTGCTTACCTTGATATTATTAATTTTTACAGAAGAATAAATGTCACCAATAATTTAGTCTTTGCCCTGATTATGTACTCTCATGCATGCTTTCAAATTCAAATATTTGCTAAATAAACAGTGCAATTTAAATTTAAGATGTGTAGTACTAGTACCAATTTTTATTTAAACATGGTGCACAATGCAATAACAATGTTTCTGAAGTAGAAATCTAGAAAAAATAGTTCTAGTGTTTCAAATAATCCAATCATAGTCAATTATCTCAGGGACTGGCCCACTCAAGCTGTAAGAGCTGCAGCTAAACACCAGTAAACCAAAGACCTTTAATAACAGGTTAATTAACTCACCTGTAATTAATTATTTCATAGTTAGTGCAGTTTTTGTTAACAGAACCAAAGAGTGAAATTTGTATCATTGCTTTAATTGTACGGTTTTATTTTATTCCTGTTTTACTCATTTATTTTTATTTTTTAAGAATTACAATTCTAATGGCCCTTGAAAGTGTGTACTTGCATTATTACACTATTATATCATTGGCATGCAATTGTGTTTAAATAAAAATAATATAATTAACACCATTATTCTTGGGGAAAAATATTTCTGGCATCTAACTAAAGCAGTTATCATGACAGACTTTTAAAACACATTGGTTTTCCATTACAAGCACAGTTTTTTTTTTTTTTATTCTGCAAGTAAGTACCAGTCAGAAAATGTCACAATGAACACTTGACAAGGGGAGTGGTAGCTCCAGTGGTTAAGGCGCTGGATTACTGATCGGAAGGTCGGGGGTTCAAGCCCCGGTATTGCCAAGCTGCCACTCTTGGGCCCTTGAGCAAGGCCCTTAACCCTCTGTGTGCTCCAGGGGCGCCGTATCATGGCCGACCCTGCGCTCTGACCCCAGCTTCCAAGCAAGCTGGGATATGCGAAGAACAACATTTCACTGTGCTGTAATGTATATGTGACAAATAAAGGCTATTCTATTCTGGCTATTCCATTCTATTCTGGCTATTCCACAAGGCACACATGTGAAATGAAAACCATTCTAGGTACCTTTATATTTATTCACTGTATATGCTTTCATATATACCACTTGCTGCAAATATGCTAGATATTTATCTGCACTTTTGCACTTCTGGTAGAAGCCAAACTGCATTTCGTTGCTGTGTACCTGTACAATGCAATGACAATAAAGTTCTATCTATCTATCTATCTATCTATCTATCTATCTATCTATATATATATATCTATATCTATCTATATCTATATCTATATCTATATATATATATATATATATATATATATCATGAAGCTGACTGAGAAAATTGCCAAGAATGTGAAAAGCTGCCATCAAAATAAAAAAAGCTAGATACTTTGGACAATCTAAAATAGAAAACATATTCTGGGTTGTTTAACACGGTTTTCGGATTGCTACATAATTCCATACATGTTCTTTTTTTTTTTTTTAGTTTGGATTTCTTCAGTATTATTGTATGATGTTGAAAAATAAGAAAAATGAAGAAAAACCACTGAAGGGGAAGGTGCGTTCAAACTATTCCCTGGAACTATAGATCACAGCATTGGTAAGTAGTGTGGGAATGTCTATTACCTGGGTCGCTGAATAGCTTCAACAGGTTTTGGTGCTTGAATGATAGACTCATTGAACTTTGGTTTAAAGTCATTCACATCCTTTTTTTCTCCAGATGTCCTGACCTCAGGTTTGATGGGTTCAGGAGGTTTCTCCTGGTTATGAGGTCCCTTTGTACAACCCTGAACATTTAGAAACAGTTCAAAAGCTGTATCTCTATCCATAGCAAATAAAACGTTATTTAGTCCTAAAGTTATACTTACAGCAATACTAAGGAAATCGGAAAAGTCAGTTGTGCGTCTCTTACAGCATGACCAACCCTAATGATATGGAAAACATAAAACCGCATATAAATACAAACAGGCTTAGAGTTAAAAAAAAATAATAAATAAAAAATATAACTTTGTATAACACGTGTTTGGGAATGTCTTTTTTATCATTATTTACCTTCAGAGCATCGTGGAAAACAGGCACTCCTGGGTGGTAGGTGCATGCATCTGTGGATAGAGAATTAAAGTGAACTAAGTGCATTTGTAAAGTTATAATACTATAGTATACTAAAGTTATATATTGTCTCTTTTAAACGAAATACTTCTCAGCTTACTAGCTACACAGATAACTGGCTAGGTTAGAACTAACAGATAACTAGGGAGGCTTTCATCGCCATGCTTGTTTAATGAAATGGGTTATAACTAACCAATAATCTGAGCAATATTTATTATTGAATATATTTTTTTTCCAACATTACATTACAGTTATTAATTATGATGAGTTATTTAAGCCAGATGCCGCATGCAGCAAACCTTTCAGCCTTGCAAAGCTTACTAACTCACCGTCGAGATTCTTTTCAGGGTCAAAACGTTGTCCACATCCCTTATTATAACAAAGCAAAGACATTATGTAGAATGAATATATCTATAAAAAGCTCTAAGTGATCACGGAAATGAGCCTGGGCCAGACAAGGACTCGATCGAATCTAAAGCGCTACTGGCCGCTTCCTCCTTCCGCCATAACCGTATGATTCAGGACTGCAAGTCGACCACCAACACCGAGTGGATTCCCGATTTCAGGCATTAAGAATCGAGAACCGATATCTTTTTTTAATGATCGTTTTTTTGTTTACTTTTACATTTTTTAAAAAGTATTTAATCTTTTAATCACATTTAGTACAATTTAAAAACCTTAATTACATGTATTTTGGTACAACAGCAGATTTTTTTGTTCCTTAGGTGTTACAAATATAATGGAACGTAAACCTGTTTGTAAAACATGTTCAAACCATCACAATCTCGCCTCCCTCACCTTGTCTCCAAAACGTCCTACATGCACTGTCCCTCTAATAAACTCATTTCTAATCCTGTCCATCCTCGTTACTCCCAACGAAAACCTCAACATCTTCAGCTCTGCTACCTCCAACTCCGCCTCCTGTCTTTTACTCAATGCCACTGTCCCTAAACCATACAACATCGCAGGTCTCACCACAGTCCTATAAACTTTCCCTTTCACTCTTGCAGATACCCTACTATCACAAATCACTGTTGACCCCAGGTACCTGAACTCCTCCACCTTCTCCACCTCTTCTCCCTGCAACTGCACCACTTCACTGCCCCCCCTCTTATTCACACACATAGATAGATAGATAGATAGATAGATAGATAGATAGATAGATAGATACAACTTTATTGTCATTGCATTGTACAGGTACACAGCAACGAAATGCAGTTTGGCATCTACCAGAAGTGCAAAATGTAGCAGTCGTGCAAAAGTGCAAATAAATATATGGCATATTTACAGCAAGTGATAGTGATAATATGTAAACATATGTAAAGTGAATAAATACAAAGGCAGTAACAGTGCAGAGATGTGTGGACATCAATTTAGAGTACAAGTCGAATAAACAGTCTACTATATATAAATATAAATATATAAAAATATATATATATATGTAAATATATATACACACAGGTTATATACACAAATGAATTAAATGTTGGGCGGAATGTACAGTAATGATATAAAGATACACAGATAAAAATAGTGCAGATGTAATGAGGAGTAAAAGATATACTATGTAATATGTACATGTATTGTACAGAGGTTATATACAGTGTTTTGTTTTGTGTTTGTTTTGTAGTGATTTAGCGGTGTAGTGTAGAGTTCAGTAGTGTGATGGTGGATGGAAAAAAGCTGTCCCTGAACCTGCTGGTTCTGGTGCGCAAGTTCCTGTATCTCCTTCGTGATGGAAGGAGGTTAAACAGTTTATGACTGGGATGTGAAGAGTCCTTGATAATGTTGTGAGCTCTGCGCAGACATCTGCTGTGGTGAAGGTGTTCAATGGCAGGTAGTTGGGTGCCAGTGATGCATTGGGCGGTTTTGACCACCCTTTGCAGGGCTTTTCATTCACTCACAGTAGAGCCTCCGTACCATACAGTGATGGAGTTGGTCAGGATGCTCTCAATGATGCAGCGGTAGAAGCTCGTTAAAATCCCCAGGGACATGTACTCTGTCTTACTCCTACTGACTTTCATTCCCCTTCTCTCCAGCGCCTACCTCCACCTCTCCAGGCTCTTCTCAACCTGCTCCCTACTCTCACTACAAATCATCCGAAACATCATAGTCCAGGTTTAATGTTAAATGCACTATACAAATAAAACAAAATGTAATTGAATTTTTACAAAAACAACAAAAGAAATCTTTGGAATAACCACCCCACCAATGCCTGAGACCTCCCACGATCTTACCTAAAGCACCTTTAAATACATAAAACAAAAGAACTCTGATAAAGCTGGAACATTTCTGGAACAAGCCAGAAAGATACTTTAATAGCTATAGTTCAGATGAACTATCAGATCCAAAGTATAATTGCTAGTGACATGAACAAGGACAGAAAGGGGGAAAAAAAAATTCTGCATTCTACAAAAATAATAATTGTTTTAATTGGTCACTGAAGAACACTGAACTCTTTGTCATGTTCATAAAAAAGTCTGAGTCAACTTTCACTTTGTGACATCATGTTGTATCATGCGGGGAGTAGCCATTAGAAAATGGGTAAATTAAGACCATAAAGGGATGTACATTGACAGCAACAACAGTTAATCAGGCAGTGGCATACATGTTGTCAAACAGACGGTTGATTGATATTAATGCACCCAAAGTTCATGTGAAGAAAACATTTCCCACACCATTACACCACATCCTGTGCCCAGTGAAGCCTCAGCCTTTTCTCCTCATCACAGTTGTACACACACACATACAGTGTATATATATGATTTTTTTGCTGACACAGAATTGGCAGATAACATAATTCAATTAAATTCAATTAAATTCAATTCAGTTTTAGTTGTATAGCACTTTTAACAATGGACATTGTCCCAAAGCAGTCTTGTAGAGATAAAGAGGTTATGAAGTTAAAATGTTTAAGTTTATTGCCTATAACTTTGTTCTTTATAAATGCATTCAATGAGCAAGCCAGTGGTGACTGTGCAAGGAAAAACTCCCTGAGATGGAATGAGGAAGAAACCTAGAAAGGAACCAGACTCAAAAGAGAACTCATCCTCATCTGGGTATCACAAAATGTACATTCATTATAGATGGGTCCAGCCTGAAATGCATGTGGACAGGCATTCCCAATAAAGTACTCAGTGAGTGTATATCATAATAACATCACATACACTGACCCACAGGTTACAAGAACCAAGTGTTTCAGGGTGGTATTATTGTATCGACTGAGTGAGGCTTGATCAAGCTTTAAAGCTGGTTAAAATAATGCAGTTAAAAAAGAAAAAAAAAAAAGAAAAAACAGTAGTAATAGAAGGCATTTTATAGATGTTAGAAAAAATGCTGTTTGTATATTTATTTATTTATAAACAAATGTCCAACTTCATTCTGTTGATTACAACACAAAATTACGTACAACTGTATCCTATTCCCTTATTCGAGTGACCAATATAATATAATAAATAAATAATAATAATAATAATAATAATAATAATAATAATAATAATAATAATAATAATAATAATAATTATTATTATTATTATTATTATTATCTAAATCAAATAATCCAAATTAGTAACAGAGGAAAAAAATCCCTCGAATAAGGGATAAGGGTTATCAGTCACTCAAAGTATTTGCCCACGAGCAAAAATCAGAGGGTTTTAAATTACCATGTAATCGAAGATCTTATCGTATTTGTAAGGCACACAAACCGCATCGCATCCTCGTGTTTCTATCATTACGTTCGCGCGCGCGGAGCGGACAGCTGACTCGTGAGCGCGCTTTGCGAGCCGTGCACGACGCACAGTAAACAGCGCTGGCAAAGTGACTGAATCAACATCAAGAATGAGAAGAGGATTTATTTACGCTGCACAGTCGAGCCTTGGCTAATATTACCCTCAGATATAGAGGTAAGACAGGGCTTTCTTATCCTAATGGCAGACAACCAGTGAATAGTTATTTTATGTGGCAGAACAGACAACATAGAAAGTTAATCTCTTTTCATTGCACAACACACACACTATATATACTTTATGTATGTGTGTGTGTGTGTGTGTATATATATATATATATAAATGTATACAAATTATATATAGTATGTGTGTGAATTATTGCAGTTCTTTCTTTACCTTACAAAATAATATTAGTTTTTTTCGATTACGACTGTGCTTTCTGCTGAGAGGTTGAACAAATCTAAATTCAGACCTTGCCTCACTTTTGTTATCCTGACCAAAATCTTTTTATCTTCTCTACAATTAACTGTTGGCAGCATGTCAAGAAGCCAGCCAATTTTATATGGCTTTGTGAATTAATCTGTGTACCATTTATAGCAATTTATTGTAATTTCTCATTTATAGGGACACCGGATGATGGCATGGCTCTAACCAGCATTTGTGGGAGAAATATGAGAGCCGATCTCTCCAGCTTTTCTTTTTTGCTTCATTGCTTGCTTACCTGTTGTGCACAGATTCAGGATCTCGAATCGCAAGTGTTTCAGTTCACCAGGTCTGTCTACAATGCTGCAATTTACGAGAACTCGCCAGCTCGATCCTACCTAAGGAGTGAGATCAGAATGGGGATAATTCTGTCAAAGTCCATCTCATGGGATATTGAATACTTCATCTTGTCTGGGGATGATGATGGGCTATTTGAAGCTGAGGAGTATGTCTTGGGAGACTTTTGTTTCCTACGCATACATACAAAGGGTGAAAGCTCTGCTATTTTCAACCGTGAAATAAAAGACAACTACACGTTAACTGTCTGTGCTACAGCCAGTGATGGTCTGAATGCGTCTACAAAAGTCAATGTGCAAGTCATGGACATGAATGACCTTCGACCTTTATTCCTACCCACCACTTATACCATCACTGTACCTGAAAGCACCCCACTGGGGGCCAGTGTTGCCCAGGTCACTGCCACTGATGCTGACATAGGTTCAAATGGTGAATTCTATTATTTCTTCAGGAAATTAGTGGAGGAATTTACTGTCCATCCCACCAGGGGTATTATATACCTTACAGCAAAACTCAATATTGAAGAGAATAAAAAATTTGAGATTGAGGTGTTGGCAGTAGATCGTGGAATGAAGGTTTATGAAAACAACGGCGTGAGCAGCACAGCTAAAGTAATGTTTAACATCGTACGTGTAAATGAATTTACACCAACAGTAAGTGTTGTTGCACTTGACCCATCTTTAACGGACAAAGATCCAGTGTATGCCGTGGTCACAGTGGAGGATTTGGATGAAGGTCCAAATGGGGAAATTGAGTGGGTTTGTGTCAATGAAGGTGACCCACTAGAACAGTTTGTTCTCAAGAAAGCACCGCGTGGCAATGATTATTTGTTGAAATTGTCTGAACCAGCAGACTGGCATACAGTTCCATATGCCTATAATCTCACTTTTCAGGCCAAAGACCGAGGCATACCTCCAAAGCTTTCCAATACTCCAATTCTTCAGCTCTTGGTAAAAAGGCCAGAGCCTGTGCTTTTTAAATTTGAGGAAGATATTTACAGAGCTACAGTGAATGAAATGGCTCCTCCTGGAACTATCATACAGACTGTCAGAATCTCTCCTAAGCCAGAGTATGTGAAATATAGCTTAAGTCTTACCACGGATTCCACATATTTCAGCATTAATACTTTTACTGGAGTCATCTCAACACTAAGGCCATTCACCATGCTAGGACAAGAGCTTTTTGAACTGGAGGTAAAAGAAGCTATGAGTGGTCTGAGCACTAAAGTACAGATCACTGTAGAGGATGCTAATGATAACGTTCCAACATTTACCCAAGCATTCTACAAAGTGTCTGTCAGCGAGAACACTCCTTCTGATACTGTTGTACTTGTCATATCAGCAGTAGATGATGACCATGGGGACAATGGCTGCATAACATACAGTATACCAAGCCTTCAGCCTCTGCCCTTCACTATTAACCAGAATACAGGTGAAATAATGATATCACAAGAACTTGATTTTGAATCATCTTTGGAAACATATTTTTTCTCTGTCCGTGCTTCTGACTGGGGCTTGCCTTATAGAAGAGAAAGTGAGGTAAATGTGACAGTAGAAATCTTGAACATCAATGACAATCCACCCCACTTTGAACGTGTGTCATGTAAAGGAATAATTGCGCAAGAGTTCACAGTGGGACAGACAATAATAACTTTTTCCGCAATTGACATTGATGATCTTGGTTTGGTAAAATATAAGATATTGTCCGGAAATGAAAAGGGCATCTTCAGTTTAAATCCAGACTCTGGGATGTTGTCCCTGAGGAAGTCCCTTGTTAGTGCCAATGTTAAAAATGATCTGTTTAGTTTGGAAATAGCAGCCACAGATGGCGAGTTATTCTCTGAGCCAACCTTCGTCAACATATCAGTTGTGAAACGGAAAACTTCATCCAGTAATTTTAATTGTGATGAGACCAGAATTGGACAAAAAACAGCTGAGCAGCTCCTCAAAAAAGCCAGTGCAATAGACAAGTCAAAGTTTGAAGAGAGTTACAGTGACCTATATTCTGTCAACCGTCACACACCTCAGTTTGAATCATTTCCCTCTGTTATTGTAATTCGGGAGGATTTGCCTGTTGGATCAACAGTCATTAAAGTGAACACCATTGACAAAGATACAGGCTTCAATGCTCGCATTCTCTACGTTATATCCGATGGGAATACTGACGACTGTTTCAATATTGATATGGAAACTGGTGTGATTTACATCTATCAACCGCTGGATCGTGAAAAGTCAGACCGGTATCTTCTTAATATAAGTATATATGACATGGGTCTGCTTCAGAGGTCTAGCTGGAGGCTGGTAACTGTAAACATTGATGACGTAAATGATAATAGTCCTCAGTTCTCCTTGGAGAGCTACACTGCAGTGGTGCCAGAGAACACAGCCATTGGCACGGAAGTTATAAAAATTGTAGCCTCAGATAATGACCTGGAATGTAACGGTGAAATCTTTTACACATTATTGACTAGTACAAATCTTTTCACTATTAACAGTACAACTGGTTCGGTCTATGTTTCTGGCCAGTTGGACAGAGAGTCATTGGCAGATATTACTTTACATATTGAAGCCAGAGACAAGGCAGAGAGAGGGAATCAAAAAACCTCAGTGACAACATTAAAGATCTACCTAGAGGATTTGAATGACTGCCCACCCATGTTTATTCCTAAGAGTTATAACTGCCATGTACTGGAAGACATTCCTGTAGGCACTGTCATTACATGGTTGCAAACCCAAGATCCTGACCTTCGACTAGGTGGAAGAGTAAATTATTTCCTGACCAATGACTTCAATGGGACATTCAAGGTTAATATGGACAGTGGAGCTGTCAAGGTGGCCAAGGAACTGGACTTTGAAAAGCAGCAATTCTACAATCTCTCTGTGGTTGCAGAAGATTGTGATGTCTCCGTTCAGCTTCGTTCTTTCTCTTACATTGAAGTACAGGTAGTCGATGTTAATGAAAACTTCAATGAGCCCAACTTCTTTGAATTTGCAGTGAAAGCCACTGTTAAGGAGAACTCACGCCTTGGAACAAGTGTGATTCAAGTCACCGCTAGGGACAATGACAAGGGCAAGGATGGCCTACTGAGATACTCGATCAAATCTGGAAGTGGCCTTGGCAGGTTCTTCATTGACGAAGAGACTGGTATGTGTTTAATCACTTTAATATCTGTGCACCCTTTTTGTGGTAAAGACATTCATTCTTCTTTTACTTGCAGAGCACACACATTATATATAATTTGCACCATGTAGGGGATTAGTAATTAATATGATAGATTGCTTCTGTTATATGGAAGCATGTCATTAATTATTCATCTTCTTCTAGACATTACCTAATAGCGGGTTCTTAACATGGAATAGAAACTTCAGTAATCTCCGTTTATTAATCAGTTATCCTGCTTGAGGTATCATCTGCTTGATATGGGTTTGGTGAACCAAAAAAAGATGATTATGCAATTATTACATTTTGCTATGTTGGTGCAATAAAATGGTCTTTCATTGTGCTAGCAACAGTCTGCCAATAACGTATTATTACAAGGTTGTTGCTCTATCAAATGAAACTGCCTTTGCGAGCCATCAGAGCAAACCACTGACCTAGAAAACAAGAATTAACCTTCATGCTTTTTGAATAAGCGTTCTTAAAAAGCACTTTGCGGTTGCAGAGTTTGAATTTATAACTTTTAGTAAAAATGTGCAGTAGAAGGCTGATTTCAGCTACAGGGAAGAAAATAGTAAAAAAAAAAAAAAAAAAAAAAAAAACAATAAAATAAATATTCACAATTTCTCATGTGGCATGTTGGGCAGCAGCCTGATCATTAATTACAGCTAATTACTATTGATTAAATGGCTGGAGTGCTGTGGGGTAACACAGCTGTGGTCTTCCATTCACATGTCAACTGTTCAGGTTGAGTATGTTAATCTTGCAGTGTTTAAAGTTATAATGAGTGGGGCTAGCCATTTCAACGCAGCAGATGATAAAGGATTTTCTACTGAGAATCACCCTCAAGTTTTATTTCATGCTCAAAGTTAGCACTTCCTGTTTGTCAATGACATTGGCTTTGGTGTTGCTTATTAGCATCTAATTAGTGTTTCATGTTAGAAGACATGCTGGGATTTTGTTCTCTCTCGCTAATTTTGAAAGCTTTTTAAAGAGTGAAATCGGTATGTTCTTCCTGTGAAATTGAAAAGTCACATATCTTCGCTTAATTTTCTTCAACTCCTGCTGTGATTGATTGTAGCACTGTGTGTGTTAAAGCAAGTTAGTAAAATGAACTTCCTCTGTTTAAATGTCACCGTGAACTAAAAAGATGGATGAGATTTATAGAAGGCTTATCCTCACTCCACCTCCCTGCCTTTAGCAGCTATTGGTATTCCCAACAGAACTTGGAGAAATGAGTCAAAGCACATTTTCATTTAGATTGTTGTCACGGAGTAGACTCAACTCTAATTTACCTCTGATCTGTGGCCTTTTTTATTATTTCATTCTGGATATCAAACTTTTTTTTTATAGAGGAAAAAAATAACAATTACAGGATGTCTTCATTAGCATACTCAGAATAATCTTATTATCTCATTGCTCTTTTATATGGAGATGTTTCTGGTTCCCCTGAAGCCATTAAAGCAGAGAATTATTTCCATGAACTTAAGTCTATTTTCATAGCTTAAGTCACTTTCATTTAATCACAGCTCACAGCTCAATGTAGAATGCACTTACTGTATATGTGGAAAAAGATCAGGCCTGTTTCTTAAAGGTATGTGTTAGAACTGAAATGGTCTTTAATATTCACGGGAAGTGGTTGTTTTGAAATAGGTTCTTAGAGGTGAAAAGCCATTTGGGATTAGTGAGTACGACAGCTTTGGCTGTATATTTTGAGAATTTTCAAGAAAGGACTGTTGGTGATTTACGTCTTCTTATATCAATTAACTGTGATTTTGGCCACAGAAGCTGAAGCATTGTTGTTCAGGACAGGTGATTTGTCTCACTGACTTTGAAATGCATATGCAGTCAAAAGGTACAGTTTATAATACTGCGGAGAAAAGTTAATTCAGTAGATAATAGGCCTGTTTGGCATGGTAGCAATGTGTGGCCATAGACGTCCATGGTCCTCTACAAGTCATTAACTGATATTAGCAATTGGCAATTGTTGAAATACATTAAAAATAAAGATGTAGACTATTTTGCATGATTTGAAAAAAAAAAAAACAATCAGCAAGAAATGTAATGGAAAAACACAATCTACATGTATTTGGTTAATGGCATTGTGCCTGTGTTTTAAATGTATTGTAATAAATACAAAGAGTCAGGTGTCATAAATTCTAGATATTCATCAATGGACTCCAAAGCAATGGGCAATAATGCCTAATACATTTCAGATATCAAAAACATAAAGAAAAATACAAACGATGGTTCTTTTAATTTGGTTTACTTTTAAGCATAAAGATATTCTCCTTATATGCCTTCTTGTTATAGAGATGCAGTCTAATAGTAGACACACACATTTCTGTTTGTTGCTAATACATGCACAGTAAAAAATATATATTTTGTAAAGCATATCTGTATATATATTTTTTTTTAAATCAATGGGGAAAAAATGAAAATCATTCTAAAAACTGCCTAAAATGTTGAAATGCCTGCAATTTTTTTACATTTCAGGTTGCTTTATATTTTGAAGCTCAGAGGTGAAAGATAATGACTATCTTTATTTAAATCTGTATCTGTATTTAGAATTAAACCGTATTGTTTGTGGTCTAAACCAGAAGGATTTTGCCTGTAACTTCTTTTCCAGTGAACACTGTGGAAATAACTGCGAAAAAATATTGAGATAGAAGTTATAGCACTGTCAGGAAGGTGTGTAAATTCTGGCTTCAGTATTTAACCTTTGGGTTTTTTTTACACTAGAGATATAAATAGAGAATAGTAGCTTAATTTAAACTTCTGTGACCCTGGCCATGCTGCAGATTTTGTGCATTGTATTCATTTTAATGACCTGTGAAGTTTTCTTTTGATAAAAAAAAAAAAAAATTGTTTGCCTCCTATTCATGAACATTTAAAACACATCTGTTAATTTCAAGTAAATCAGGAAATAACCTGAAATAAAATGTTTATAAACTAAGGATTTTACAAGGCACAAGGCTACCAGATAAAAAAATAAAAACGCACAAGAAAGTTTTTCTTGTGTAGAAAAAAGCAATCTGTACACAGAGTCATGGATTTAGGTATCTGTGCAAAGGAAGCTTGCCCATAGGCCAGATGTGAAAAGGAAGATTTTGATGTTTGTTTGTCATAACATTTTTTCAAATGTCCTTATGCCTACATGCTTGTGGTTTTGCCACTGATTAGTTGATCGATACCTAGTCCTTACAGGTCTTTAAAATAATAATTATTATTTTAAACAGTCATACTCATTTGTACATGTGTCAAAATAGCCTGATTAAGACGTAAGGGGGTTATGATAAGATATTCTTCATTTTCTACTTTCCAACCTTCGGTGTCACTACAATGGTTGAAGAGTGAATGCATTATTAAAGAGAATGAATACATATTTTTGTGTTTGGAATGAAGGTGCACTGTGAATTGCTGTTTGATCCTGTTATGAGCTGATCCATCATCTGTCTCTCTTTGTTACATCCTCATGTGTAAATGTGTGCACATTTGTATGCTTGTGTGTATGTCCGGTGGTGCTTAATACATTCTACAGAAGCTTGTTCGATCCTAATTACAGTCTAGGAGCGGTGCGCCGGGTGACCTGAGTGGATTTTTTTTTTCTGCTCATAGTGGATGTGCTCGTTTGAACCCCTGAGGCAGCACTTTCTGGCTGAGTGGTACTGAAGTGAGTTCCATAGTATGGACTAGTGGATAGGGACAGCTGTCTGATCGCTGAACTGCCATGAGCTGGGTGACTTTGTTGGCAGCTTAAAGCCCCAGTGGTGATTGTATTTACATGTGGGATTGTCGCAGCATTTGAGGGGCTCTGATCACAGAATGGCAGAGGTAGCACTTTGGTCAAGAACGATTAGATGTTGAAGACGTTGAAGAGCTGAAGGTCATCCAGTCCCTGAGTGTTGCCTATGGCAGTTGTTCCCTACAATATGAGGCTCTCAAATTTAGACAATTTCTTCAAATCTAATGTAAAGAGCTGTACCATGTGAGTGTGGTTTTGACACCACCCATTATAAATCTGTATATTCAGCAGTTATGGTATCACGCCTTCACAGCAAAAAATAAAATAAAATGGAGGACATGAATAAAACTCCTTTATTTATGTACATATTTTAGCCTTTTCTATTACCGTACTTTCAAATACTGATTAGAATTTTTATTCACAGTGTTTTGTTTAGTAGGAAATGAATGATAAAGTAAGAGTTCTATGCTGTTAAGACCTGCAAACTGAGCAATTTTCTTTACCCATAGCTGAAGGTTATGGTCAGGAGCCTGGGTAGTTGGGTAAATTTCCCCAGAGAAGGTTCTCTAAGAAACTAGATAGGTCAGCACAGCTCCAATGATGAAACACACGTTTTAGCTGCTTTTGTTAGATGGAGTGTGTTTTTAAAAGAAAATCAATAATGAAGTAATCAGCATCTCAGGATCTAAAATATTCTGATTAGTGTGATATACTACATTTATAGTGAAATAGTAGCACATTACAAATTGATATTTTGTGTTCTAGTTTAACTGTAACTGAATTGCTAGTCCCGTGTAATGAAAACCAAGATAGCAATCCTGGCAAAACTAAGGCATTGTTTTTGACACCTCTTATTTCATATACACCTCGTATTTCATATACACTGATTTCTGCCAGCCTGTGATAAATAGTAAATAGAGTCTTTAAATATATGTACAATAGATATATAAAACTTGTAATGCCATGCTAATTTCAGGAAAAGTACTATTAGTTCCAAAAGCACTATAATTACTATTAGTAATAGAAATTTGTTTTTACTTTTGATGCTGATGGTTTACCTTGTTTGTATACTATATTGTATATGATATATTATCATAAAATCATTTAGAAATAGGAAGACTACGTTGTAAAAGGTTACATATTTCCCATGTTTTATGTGTTAATTACCGTAATTTCCGGACTATTAAGCGCACCAAAATATAAGCCGTACCCACTGAATTTGACAAAGATTTTTATTTTGAACATAAATAAGCCGCACCTGCCTACATTAAAACTAATGAACTTTACACAGGCTTTAACGAAATACAGTGACTATAACACTGCGTGTATCTAAACAGTAGCCTACCAAGAAAGTCATTGTTCACTGTCTTCCTCCTTCCTTTCACAACAATTTCTCTCGAGAGTTTTTCTTTTGGCATCGTCGTGCGTTTAAAAATCACCATCGGTGAAGCTTTTGTCCCGATGCCGTGCAGCTCAGAACACAGGTGAAGTGCGTTTTTATGCCCGGTTGTTTTCAGCGTGATGAAGGTCAAACGTCAGAGGAACCTCATCCATATTTATGATGTGGTGCGGCCCGATTCAGTGGGAGCGCGATTTAATATAAAGAATTTCATTGGTTCACCTAAACCCGTTCGGCAATTTCATTGGTCTAATGTTATGGGGCTCAGTTTTTTGGCTTGAAGCTTGTGAAACCGGGAAAAACCCAGGAAAAATCCATAAATAAGCCGCTTCATTGTTTAAGCCGCGGGGTTCAAAGCGTGGGAAAAAAGTAGCCGCTTATAGTCCGGAAAATACGGTAATAGTGCTGTTGCATGTCATGTGATCAGAGTTATGATGTTGTGTGATCTTTCTCAATAGGAATGATCTACACTTCTAGTATTCTAGACTGTGAGAAGCAGGACTCTTACTGGCTAACCGTCTACGCCACAGACCAAGGGGTTGTACCACTCTCTACCTCCATCGAGGTGTATGTCCAGGTGGAGGATGTCAACGATAATGCGCCTTTAACCTCTGAGCCCATCTATCATCCTTATGTCTTGGAGAATTCACCCAAAGATGTTTCAGTTGTGCATGTACAGGCCAAAGACCCTGACAGCACTTCTGAAACCAACAGTCTCACATACCGCATCACTGCTGGAAACCCACAAAACTTCTTCACCATCAATTCAAAGACAGGTGAGAATACTCAGATTATGGCAGTTTATATTTTGCAGCTGAATTCTTTTTGAATGTTTTTTGCTACTATGAGTTGAAAACAATCTTATTTATTCCACAATTCCGTACACTCAAGACTATTATCGTTCTACATTGGTGCAAGCAAGTGGGCCTGTAAGTGAAAGCTGTTGCTTTTCTGTTATGATGTAATTCATCAAAAGTCGCTGTGATACTTACAAACTTTGGCAAAAGTTAAAACTGTTTTGAAAAATGTAGATAGTCACATGGGCGTAAATATTCCAAAAAAAATATTTAAAAAATATCGCACTCTCTATTGTGAGAAATATATGTATGCATACCTAAATAATTGTGTAAGTAGAAAAAAAAAAAACGCAAAAAATGCATTTAGAAACAGTTGAGTTCCCCCTCCCCTTCCTCACAGTGGTTTGACCCACTGCCTGCGTTCCCAGTTCATCTCACCTACTCTGCACACACGAGTCAGGTGTGTGGCTGCGGCTCAATTAATGTTCAACTCCATTAACTAGGGTATTTTATTCACGTTAAATAAAGCGATTCTCTTTAATGTAGTTGATGCACACTCATTCATAAATTAGTTGCGGCAAAAATGCTGATTACTGATGTAATTTTCCATGAATCTGCTCTATTAGCGATTAAAATATGACTTATCTAGTGAACGTTAGCTTGTTTACAATAGCTTGTAGCATAGTGCACTGACACGCCAACGCCTTTTCCCATGCAGTGTTTTATTTGGGACGACTTGGTATAATGTTAATTTAACATTTACGGCCACAATTAGCATATTGTTTATCTGTGCATTTACTAAATGAGCACTGTGCTACGTCCGAACTGACCCCACTGTATTTTTTTTGTATAATCAATTTCTATTCTGTTCTTAAGTGTCTTAATTAATTTTAAATAAAAATTTTAACCTTTTTTTAATTCCTTGTTTTGCTTTGTCATTGAACCTGAGAAAAAATTAACCATAATGACGCAGTCTCCATGCTACAATAATAATGATAAAAGCAAAGTTTTTCACTGTGGGGACACTGTGTCTTTATAAGTACAATTTGACTGTATTATTTGTGTCCCCTTCAAAAATTGCTCATGAGAAATTTTATATTTATTGCCCCCCCCCTACTGTTAAATGAAATTTACGCCCATGGATAGTCAGACACTGTATAATTACTGCTACTTTAACGGACCAAATTTACTCACAATATGGTTGCCAAAATTATTTAAGTAGCCTAGCAATCTGATAGTATTTATAATCATTATAAATTATAATCTGACCGAAGAATCTGAGAATTAATACACAACGAATAGGATTGACTTTAGCTAAAATGTTATCCTATCCCGCAATGAGTAGTCACACTGTAAGCACCAGAAAATATGTTCTGGTATGACAATGCCACATTGTGCACATCGTCCATAACGACATGGTTTGCTAAGGTTTGAGAGCGAGGACCAACACATAGCAAACTTCTAGCAACAATCCAGCAACCAATTGGCATAACATAGAAACTAACTAGCAACAACCAACTGGGTTAGCATATCAACCACATACCAACACCCAGGCAACCGGCTGGATTATTATGGCAACCACTTTAATTTCAGGTCCTTGCTAGCGAGTTTTGTGCTTGCTATCCATTTTAGCTGTGTTTATTTACAGTGATGCCATGTCAGATTTGCAGAGAGCTCCAGTTTTGTAATTTGGAGCTACATTTGATATTACTGTAGAATCAAAACATTTTTCCATTAAATCTCCATTATCCAATGTGTTTACCTAGTTATATAAACTAGCTTGCTAGGAAAAATGGAAAGCAGCAGGGATTGCAAGCTGATATCAACTTTCCCTCCCGTTATAGACAAAGCATAATACAAATTTCTCCTTGGAAATGAATAAAGTGCTCTCTATCTGAAGCGATGTCTAAAGCAGTATTTCGTTTCCTAATGAAACACCTTGGAATTCACTGTGAGGCTCTCATAAATAGTGAGAGTGGTTGTATAGGAAATAAATAAATAAATATACACGAGGAAAACACAAATTTGCTAAGTTTCTGCAATTTAAAGTGGAATCAGCAGTTTGAAACCCAGCCCAGGGAAGGACATATTGTTCAAACAATGTTTTATGAGTTTGTTTTTTTTTTTCTTTTGTTTTTTTTTTCCAAGGTAATTTTAGTCATTTTTCACTTCTAGCTATATTGTCTTTGTGCAGCGAAGCCAGAAATTTCATCCAATATATGGCAACTGCAACAAAAAAAGCCCACTGACTATAATGCATAATAGATAATGTAGTATTGACACAATTAAAGCAAACGATTTACTCTGTAATTTAGACCTGGAAAGTGTAACTTCACTACTCTACTTCTGCATTTAAACTCGTAGGTTTTACATTGTAAAATAGTTAAATGAGGCCAGTGGCAGCTCAATTGGAAATGGGCAATAGCAGGTATTGATCCATGTGCTTGCTAGCTGACTAGTAATTACCTCCTGTGTCAGATCATCCACAAGCTGCTACTCTAACTCACACATGCTTGTCCACACACATATGGGAGGCAATGTGTCTTATATTGTGTGTTCTTGCTTATTCTGCATCTCTGAATAATCAGGAGTGCTCACTTCTCACATCTGCCTGCATATTTCATGAGTCATGAGCGATCAATGTACGCAGCAAAATGAAATTTATGAAATGGTGATTCATTCTCTTGAGAGAGCTTAACAGAGAAGTCCCTTGGGCTGCATATATTCCCTTGCACACCAGGATTGTTCATGTAAAATAATTGTAACAACTAATAAGAATATCTTGTGACATGCTGTGGTGTGCTCTCGCTCTCTCTCTCTCTCTCTCTCTCTCTCTCTCTCTCTCTCTCTCTCTC
>JAAIIK010000123.1:680844-699623 GCA_014706435.1 Silurus glanis
TCTCTCTCTCTCTCTCTCTCTCTCTCTCTCTCTCTCTCTCTCTCTCTGTGTGTGTGTGTGTGTGTGTGTGTGTGTGTGTGTGTGTGTGTGTGTGTCTAATAAATAAAGGTGATACAACATACCTCTGGGCCACTTGCACATTAAGTCAAACATCTTCTTTTCTGTAGAAAGAGAAATCCTAGACATACTAGATGCATAGTGTTAAGTTATAAATTGTACCTCCTGTAGAAAACTTAAATGACTATAAAATATTTCATGAAGGCCACTGAGGCAGAGAGCATATTGAATAAAAATGAATAAATAAAGAGTAAACAAAAAACTAAATATCTTGTGGTCAGAAGTTTTGTATAAATCCTTGTCACATTTTAGTGCAATAGCATGCAGAACGTGAAAAGGGGATCCTTTTACATTTATGCTTATAATTTAGTGTGTGTCAATGTTTACTCAAGCAGTAATTTATGGAGGTATTTTGTATTTGATGCACTTGTTTCACTGGTAGCTATTTATTGCTAGCTTTTAGGCTCATTTTTCTTTAAATAACACTGACAATTACATTACCTTGCCTTGTTGGTCAATGTCTTTTCTGTTATTAGAAATTTGCTTCATGGCTTTAATGCCCTTTTTGTGTCACTGACATGTGTGCATGTGTCTGCTGTCAGTTCGCAGCTGTTGTAATTTGTTTAATGTAATCTCTCTGGATCAGGGTGTTAAACATTGGGGAATAGAAGCCATGTTCAGCTGCACTGAACTGCTCCTTGTAGTAACAGTTTCAAAATTATAACATGGACATGAATTATGCCATCTGTTTCTTTATAAACCCCTCAGTCTATCTACAGTATCTACCAGGAATGGGGCTCAAACTTTGACATGTTCATGTTTATTTAGAATCAGTCTCCATTCAAATGTCATAACCGTCAAGAAAAAGCTCTGATTTTAGTGTCTTTCTAGTCTCAAAATCTCTGGGGGGTAGTTTAATGGCTTTGCCGAGGCCACATGGGGGTTCAGAAAAAAAAGAGGAAACGCTTACTTCATGCCATCTCTAAAGTCTGAGTTGCACAAGCAGCCCAGTGAACTCAAAGGGATGCTGCCCAAAACACAAGCGTGTTTTCAATGTGAGGTATTATTATTACATTTAGAGTAGTTGCATAATACAGGTTTATACAGGTTAATACATGAATACAGGTTCTGACATATTGTAGTGTTTGATACAATGTTTATTGTGAGGGTACAATTAATTGAAATATTCACCTGTGTATTAGTGAATGAATCGATTTTGTTTCATTTAGGTCTCATCACTACGACATCAAGAAAACTAGATAGGGAGCAGCAAGCTGAACATTTTTTGGAGGTATGGATGTGTGTCCATTTATGTATACACTTAGTAAATAAATTCATTCATGAAATTAGGGCTTTTGCCCATATACCCTGTGAGTAATCCAATAGACACTTCTTACTTCATAGAGGAAGCTTAAGTAGCATTTTAAAACTTTCTGGGAAGAAAACCTCTACCAACAGATACAACTTACAATCACTGTAGCATCCCTAAATGCACAAATAGTTCAAACAAACATCATAGTAAAGCTTTCATCGATATCCCACTGTGCTTGTGAGCAAGAAATAATACAAATACATCTTTAACCAGCATTTAAAAGTATCTGACTGGTATATAGACAGGTAAAACATCAGGCTACAACCCATTCAATTCAGACTAAATGTTCTTGCACTTGGCTCTCTTTGCAATTTCTCTAAAAGAAAGACTTACGCTTTTAGGGACTGTAATGTTCTGTCTAGCTTACTTTTTTATTATGAGATCATATTGTCTCCATTATCAGAACAATATATTACTTCCTGCTGTAAATATCTGTCCAAAGTTTGCTAAAGCAGCCATAGCAACCATGCAAAACTGCTTTTATAGAGATTTGTAATTAATAAACAAACAACTTATTTTAAGTTATTAACCCATTACTTGCATTATTTTTACATTTTTAAATTAACCTAAACTTTTTTTCCCACCTCTGGTAGTTTAGTCAGATTACAGTTTTACCTCTGGCAGGGAGTCATGAAAAAAAAAGGCTATGTAGGCTATGTAGCTAATCTTAGTGCTTAGCCTAATCCAGAATATATTGTTAATAGACAGATTTGTGGCCAATAATGCACTCATGTATTTCACAACCTAAACCAGTTTCAAAGTGGCAACCAGAATGATAATATTTATTAAAAGGTAGCATTACACAGCTGGTAAAAAGGGCACAAAGCAGTTTTTAAGAACTGTAAAAATGATCAGACAGGTATGACATCATGCTTTGGATATACTGCTGTGTATGTCTGCATTTTACTTTTGTTCTTTTACAGTAACCTTTGGAACATTATTTGTTTTGTGATTCATTTCACAAGCACATCCATCAGCTCAAAGATTTTGATGAATTCATAGGAAATGGATTTTGTGTGCTATTGATTATTTAAAGTAGGATAGGATGGATACAAGGCAAAATAAGTATCATTACTATGCAGCCTGCCATACCTTGGAAATTAGGTTACAGAGTAGGATTATGTAAAGAGGTAAACAAAAAAAAAAACAAAAAAAAGAAGAAGAATTGTACTGCATGTGCATAATTATTCTTTTAGACAACAAACATGCAAAGATAACATTTTTAAATAGTCTAGTGAGCAAGTGCTAATTGATTACCTGGTCAGTGTTGTACAGTATTGCAGACTTATAAAGTGTATAGCTGCTTGTGAATACTGCTCTCTTTGCAAAGGTTTAGTTTGGAACCCTTCTGCTGCTGTTGTCCAACAAATCCACCATAAATTAAATCAAGTAATTTTGTATGATCTTATGCTGATCGTTGTGCCCCAAGCCTTTCGCTGGTTGTTATGTGGTATCTAATATGAGGGCAAAAGGAGAAAATATGAGGTGCATATAAGTCATTATTCATCATTCTTTTATGTCTCATATATATTTTGTATTATGTGTAAACATTTTATAGAACAAAAAAAAGAGAGAGGAGCATGGAAAGTTGTGTATGTATGAACACAACGTATGTAATATTATGTATTTATGAATAATAAACTATCTAAGAATTTATCTTGACAAGATATTAGCAGGGAATTTGAGATTCAAGTCATTCAAGTTATTTTGAAACTCATATACACATTCATTAATAAAAATAAAACAATTGCTTCCTCCACACATTTTAATGGTTTTATCTGCCTTCAGGTTACCATTACGGATGGCAGTAGTGTCTTCAGGCAGTCCACAGTGTGGGTAATAGTGCATGTTCAAGATGAGAATGACAACACACCAGAGTTCCCCAAGAAAGTCTACTGCATAAGTCTCCCAGAGCGGGACCAGAGCAAACGTGGCAATCCTGTTTATAGGGTTATTGCATATGACAAGGATGAAGGCCCTAATGCAGAACTCACATACAGCATAGTGGATGGAAATGAAAATGGGAAATACTTCATTGACACCAAATCTGCAATGGTCTACTCCAGAAAAATGGTTACAGCAGGGGCTTATGACACCCTCATGGTACATGACAATTTTATCATACTGAAACATACTGAAAACATATTTTGTTTTCCCA
The DNA here is from genome assembly GCA_014706435.1 of Silurus glanis. NCBI lineage: Eukaryota > Metazoa > Chordata > Actinopteri > Siluriformes > Siluridae > Silurus > Silurus glanis. The sequence continues at coordinate 684,432 of JAAIIK010000123.1, forward strand.
ATTTGTCATCTAATACAGTGGTCCCCAACCCCCGGGCCACGGACCGGCATCGATCCGTTGGTCAATTGGTACCGGGCCACACAGAAAGAATACAGAACTTACATTATTTCCGTTTTATTTATTATCTGATTCTGAATGATGTTTTATTTTTGGAAAATTACCCGATTCTCTCCGCCACATCTGTCTATGACTTACTCTTGATGCATGTCAAGATGCCTCGGTCAAATGTCTTACCTACATCCGTTACCTTCTTAAAGGGATGGCTCCAGCCCTTAACACATAATACATTACTACATTATCGCTAAATTGAAACACCCAAGCTAGCAAAATGAAAAAAAAAAAAAAAACACAGTGGATTCACCTTTATTATTATATTTAGAAAATACCAGTTTTTATGCCGGTCGTATCATTTTATTTTGTTGTATTTATCCGCCACACCTTAAAGGCCGGTCTGTGAAAATATTGTCTGACATTAATCCGGTCCATGGCGCAAAAAAGTTTGGGGACCACTGATCTAATATATCGTCTTGTTTTATTTTCTCTTACTAATGTCAGTTTCTGCCTATTGTACACCTACCATTTTTCATACACTGCAGATAAAAGCCATGGACAATGGGATGCCACAGAAATGGTCAACTGTACAGCTACGTGTTGAGTGGATCCGAAAACTTTCACCTGCCCCACAAGCCTTGCAGTTCATGATGTCTAACTATGACTTTACTATTGCAGAAAATGCTAAAGTTTTTGAAAATGTGGGCACCATCTTTGTACGGCAAACAGAAACACCCCTCTGGTTTGATATCATTGGTGAGCTATAGAATGGATAAAGCTGGATCTGGTTTAGTTTCAGCAGGGTTTACTGCAAAACCTTTAATATTTTACAATATTTTTTTTTTATTCATACATTTTAAGAGAAAGTATTTTAGCTTTGCTAAAGTTTGATTCTGTTCTTTTGCATCTCCATGTCTTTTATGCAGTGGTGGGCCGTGCATTTGGTACCTGGGCCTTCAGTGGGGACTTACCCGACTTAATCCACCTCTTAATACCACCACTATTAAGTCGCAATTATAGAAACCATCAATACTATACAAAAACACAATATAAGAACGCGTGGCATTACAGATTAAAAGGCATTTCACATATGGAGGGTGAATACGATTTTACTAAAGCAAGCTCCAAACCTCTTCACTACAACCGCAACTGTGCAACATACATCATCTGGAGCAGTTCAGAATCAATATTTGTCTAATAACATGACAAAAACATTAAAAATGTAAATAAAATACAACCTACTCACCAGAGATGCATACTCATAATTTGCAACGCTCTTCAGAGGCTGTAAGCCAGTGGTAACGCTCATATTCACTGGTCTGGAAGTGGCAAACAAACGCTTTCCCGGGCTGAGACTAGCTAGCTAGCTTCAGAGTTGGCCGACCTCTCCTCACGATGTCTAGCTTTTCTGGATTTTTAAGAATGTCTGAGACCAAATCAATTTCTCTTCCTCCATCAGCCATTGTGGGCAAAAAAGTCAAACTAGGATGTATTAAAGTGTGCAGATCGTTACAGACATTTTTTGCTAGTCGAACTTGGCTGTAACAGTTTCCCTCTGACCAACCAATCAGAGGACGGAAAAATGCTGACGCTATTCTGGGCCAGCTAGCTGCCCTGTGAGGCGAATTTGAAATCTGATTGGTTAAAGAAACAGACCCATTGATAATATAGTCTAAGGTACATTGGCCAGCACTACTGATTCTGAATGCCCTAAACAGATTAGATTGACATGGCAGCACATAGAGGCCAAAATCTGATTGGACAAAAGAATTTAACATCCACATTCATGTGCTGGAAGCAGTGCAGCCAAGAGAAATGCTACGAAATGAAGAGAATAGACTTTTGGGAATAAATGAATACAATTTCATGGAACAAATATTACAATTTAGGTTGTAAATGTATGTCAGTGCTTCTTATAGTGTTTAGGCCAGCAGAGAAGGCCTTGATGGCCCTGACGGCCCACCACTGCTTTTATGTCATTTCACTTTTACTTTAACTCTATTTTGCTCTTACAATGCTTACTCTTGCTATCTTTTTGGCTTCATCTTGAAAAGCTGGAAAATCACAGGAGATGTTTGACATTCCCCAAATAAATCATGCTAGAAACTGCACAACCAGCACAGGTGAGAGAAATTCCTTTCTTATTTCACTTGCATTTTGAATTTTCTTATTTCGGTTCAGCCATATCACTTTTTAATATTTGCTTTAAGACCTCAGTTTGCTTTAGGGCACAAGCACAAACTGTGTTACAGTAAACAGTAAATACTCGACACCTGCCAGAATCCATTTCCTCTGATCTCTGTTAAGTACGATGGAAATTGAGTGAAATTGGATAAGACATATGCAATGAATACTAAAATATACCCTTATGCTTCGGAGTGGCCTGGAATTAATGATTTGTAGAAGTGGGGCAAGGAAAGGCTAAACCTATTGCAGCTGTTTATGGTAAATTGAGATATGAAACTATAGCTGATGAGAAAGATGCAAGCATACAGTGGCTGGTGCTATGAAGTCCACAAAACTTTGATGATGAGCTTTGCAGCATGGAAATTGCATTTCCCAGAGATGTGGGAAAAATACTAAATAAGTGTGTTGATATTACATTATAGCTGCCTCAACTATAAAGTCACATAATAGCAGAAATATTGTGTCTTGCTAAGCTGCTTTACAGGTATTTTCTATTCATTTATTTATTAGAAAAAATAAACTCTAATGGAGCATTTGATACCCAGAGGAGAATGGGGACTATAGTTTTGGTCAAGCCTCTGGATGCAGAAAATCAGTCACATTACAACTTGACTGTCCAGGTGACTGATGGGACAAGTACAGCAACAACACAGGTTAGATATATTCAAGAATCTTGTCTTTTTAAAGTCTGTTTCTATATTATAAGATAGTGTTTCTATTTTCATTAGATTGGTACAATATGGAATAAAGTATACTGACAGCCACACAGGAGCCAAAAAGTATAGAATATTTTTGGATACCATAGCATAACATTTTCTATTCTGAAATTAATGGGCCCAAACATCTTCCAGCATGGCAAGTGGTCTTGCACACAAACTAAAGGTTCAATAAAGACATAGTTTGTCAAGGTTAATATGAAACCGATCAAGGGCGTCTTATATTATCTTAGATCTTACATTGTGCCTGACATTACTAATGCTCTTGTGGCTTAATGAGCACAAACCACCCCATAACCTTGAAATCAGAACTGTAGGCTGTAACTGCAAAACAATGTACAGTACAAACTCCATGTTAATACAATTGGTTTTAAAATGGGCACATATTGATGTGGTATTCAGGTGTCCACATACTGTACATTTAGCCATATTTTCAATACTATTTGGATATAATATGCTTGTTTGTAATAGTAATCAAATGTGATTTGAAGGATGCATTCACCAAGTATGTTTAGAGGGATACTTTTGTGATCTAATATGTGGAAATAGGAAGCAATGATTAAGGCAAATTAATAATTAAATTAAAGTTAAATTAAATTAAAATAAAATAAAATATATGGTTTGTAACACATGCATAGAATATTGGCTAGACTTTACTCAATTTAGCTACTCTAAAAGCTACTCTAACTAGGCCGTTGTAGATAATTAAGAGGGGGCTGGTGGTGAATAAGCCTGTGAGGCATGAACCTAAAAATTGTGTGGACTAGAATTTGACTAGCTTTATATATCCAAAGCGATGTGAATTCATTTTACAGTATGCAGTAAGGTGAATAGTATGTATGCATACAATTTATCAATGTAAGATGTATCAACTTTTATCATACACTAATGCAGGTAGCTTATCTTTTTGGCTTATACTACTTCTTATTCCAGGTTCATATCAGAGTTTTGGACTGCAATGATAACGCTCCAGTGTTCTCCCAACCTGTATATCAGGTTTTAGTTTCAGAGAACACACCAGTGAACACTGAGATTCTGCGTGTCAAAGCCACAGATAGTGATGAACGAGCCAAGCTGAGTTATTCTGTTCATGGTAGTGTTGATCTGGTCGGCATGCGCATGTTTCGGATTGATGTTGGCACTGGTGTCATTTACACTGCTGATGTTTTGGACTACGAAGTATGCACTCAGCATATTCTTACAATTATGGTAAGAATGAATAAACATAAGAAAACAAATATTAATAAGAATGCAAATATTATTTAGCTTTTTACCCTAAAGCATGCGATTTATTAAAACATAATAAGAAAAGTTTATAGCTAAAGGTCATGGGAGTTTTTTTTTTATAGGTTATTTTGCTGGTTTGTTTATACTGTATGCACTCTTACATTTGTATTCCTCTTTTGAAATCTTATCTTCATATTTACTATTAGGTAAAAGACCAGGAATTCCCTTACTACAGAGACCTGGCTCGGATCATAGTGAATATAGAGGATGCCAATGACCAGAGTCCTTGTTTTACACAGACTGTGTATGATGGGGTGGTAACTGACTCCGCTTTTCTTGGAAAAGCTGTTGTACAGGTTTCAGCCTTGGATAGAGACAAAGGGAGGAATAAAGAGCTGGTATACGCTATTGAAGCAGGTAAGCTTTTATATATATAAAAGCTATCCTCTTTTATATATATAAAAACAATCCTCTTCCACATACTCTGATTTATCTAACAATGGCATCTGTTTATGATGTTGTAGTCAGCTATTGTTGTTATTATTATACCTAACTTCATTTTTACTGCAGGACTGTAAATAACTTGTTTTCTTTCAGGAAACACAGGGGGTGCATTTGGAATTGATTCGCTGTCTGGCACCATTTCAGTGTCTAGAGAGCTTGACTTTACATTTGCTGGACAATACATCCTTACTGTTCGTGCTACAGATGGAGGCAATCCAGCACTAAGTGCCACAGCCACTGCCAAAATTGGCATTACGTTCTCAAACTTTTTTGCTCCCAAATTCACCCAACTGGAGTACCAGGCTGAGATCCCTGAAAATGTGCCTGTTGGGGCCTTTGTTACTAATATCAGAGCCATAAGCACATCAGGGCTTATTTACGAAATAGTGCAGGGAAATAAAGAGAAGAGGTTTGGAATCAATCGTTACACAGGTGTAATTGTGACTCAAAAGTCCTTAGATTTTGAAACCACAGCATCCTACCTGTTGGTTATCCAAGCTGACAACATGGCAGGGATTGTTTCCAGTGCTACACTTAACATTCAAGTGGTTGATAAGAATGATAATCCACCTGTTTTTCAACACCTAAGCTACTCAGGTAGCATTAGTGAAGCTGCCACTCTCAACAGTGTGGTTTTAGGTGAGGATGGAATTCCCCTAGTGATTCAAGCCTCTGATCCTGATAGTAATCAGAATTCTCTATTAGTATTTCAGATTGTTGAAGACATGGCTAAATTATACTTCACTGTTGACTCTGGTACTGGATCAATTAGAAACATTGCCAATCTGGACTATGAGACTTTTAGTGAGTTTTACTTCCATGTCAATGTCAAGGACAGTGGTAGCCCAGAGCTGACTGCAGCTAGTCCAGCTAAAATTTTAATAAAGGTTTTAAATGTAAATGATTCTCCTCCCAGATTCTCTAAGTACACATATGACACTGTTGTTCTGCTTCCTACATATTCTGGCATAGAGGTTTTGAGATTGGAGGCATCTGACCCAGACATGAGTACAGATTCAATTTATTATTTTGCAGACAACAACTTGGAACCTTTTGCCATTGATCCTAGCACAGGCATCCTCACAGTCAAAAACAGCAAACTATCCCAAGACCGATACTGTTTTACCATAAAGGCATCAGACGGCCGTTACTCTTGCTCTGCTCTTGTGACAGTAATAGTACGTGAGGCTATGGACAGTGGCCTTTTTTTCAGTCAGCCTTCATATTCCTCCTTCGTGCTGGAGAACACCTCAAACATATCGACCTTAATAGTGGTCAATGCTATAGGAAATCATCTGAATGAACCAATCAGATATGCAGTGTTAAATGCAGGGATCCACTTTAAAATTGGCCCGACATCTGGGGTCATACAGACCACAGGGATCTCATTTGATTGTGAAGAGCAAGAGGTCTATGAGTTGGTGGTGGAGGCAAGCCGTGAATATGACTGGCTGCGGGTTGCCAGGGTTATTGTACGAGTGCAAGTGGAAGACATGAATGATAATGCTCCTGAGTTTGTTGGCCTACCGTACTATGCTGCAGTGCAGGTTGATGCACAAATCGGATTATCCATATTTCAGGTGTCGGCTACAGACTTGGATAAAGGATTAAATGGGAAGGTTTCCTATGAGCTTGAGGATGAGCATGGATATTTTGAGCTAAACAGTGCGACAGGTGAGCTCACCCTTCAAAGAACCTTCGTAGCAGATATGTCCAATGTTGACTATTCACTGGTCATTATTGCACGTGATGCCGGCTACCCCTCCCTTTTTACTGCAGTAGAACTCTCAGTCACAGTAATTAACAAAGCCATGCCTATTTTTGACAAAAGTTTTTATGGTATTTTTGTTAGAGAGGACATATCAGTGTCAACCTCAATTCTGAAGCTTAATGCTGTCAGTCCTGAAGGACAGAAAATCATTTACACCATTGTGCATTGGGATCCCTCTCTTCAGTTTGACATTGACTTTGAGAGTGGTGTGATGAGGGTAATTTACCCTTTAGATTACGAGACTACTCCCTATTACAAGCTAGTAGTCAAGTCCATGGATGTCTTCACTGGAGCTACATCAGAGGTAGATGTAAATATTGATATTTTGGATGTGAATGACAATGCCCCTGTATTTGAAAAATCCTCATATACTGTTACCCTGGCTGAGAACTCAATAACAGGAACTGCAGTGGTACAAATCTTGGCAACAGACAGTGAATCTGAAAATGTTGCTATTTGTTATGAGGTGCTTTCAGATGCTTTAAATTACACAGACTACTTTGACATTGACAGCACCACTGGTCTCATTGTTACAACCCGTCCTTTAGATTATGAACATATTCAACGCTATAGCTTCATTGTCCGTGCAGTAGACAATGGCTCTCCAGCCCAAAGCACTGAGGTCACGATTACTGTCTTAGTAAATGACACAAATGACAACCCTCCATCTTTTACTCAGCGACTCTATGAAGCTTTTGTTAATGAACTTGCTTCCAGGGGGCACTTTGTAACCTGTGTTCAGGCTTTTGATGTAGACACCTCGGATTTTGACAGGTTAAGATACAGTATTCTTTCTGGAGATGATAGGATGAACTTTTTAATGGACCCTAAAACAGGAGTCATCTCTCTGTCATCCCAGCGTTTTCAGCGCATGCAGCAGATGTACATACTCAATGTTTCTGCATCAGATGGAGTGTTCACTAGTACAGCACAGGTAAACATCCGGATACTGGGAGCTAATTTATATAACCCTGTCTTTAGCCAGAGATTTTACCTTGCTGAGATACCAGAGAATGTACCTACAGGAGCAAAGGTTATTCAGATACGGGCCACAGATGAGGACTCTGGGGTTTTTGGCCAGATAAAGTATTCACTGATTAGTGACCTTGGAAAGACTCTGTTTTTTATAGGAGGAGATGGAGTGATCACGACTGCTCAAAAATTAGACAGAGAGAATCAAATGAACAAGGACATGGTGCTGGTAGTAATGGCTCTGGATGGAGGTGGAAGAGCATCCTTCAGCAGTGTTAGAGTAATGCTAACAGATGAGAATGATAATGCACCACTCTTCAGGGCTGCAGAGTATAGGGTTAGCATTAAAGCAAACATAGCCATTGGTACACTTGTGACTCAGATACAGGCTCAGGACCCTGATGCTGGGGACAATGGCACAGTGACTTATTCACTGTACAGTGAGGCAAGGCTTCCTCTAGTGGATGTGTTAGAAATTGAACCTGATAGTGGGTGGATGGTCACAAAGGGAAGCATGGCTCATTTGAGAGGAACTGTTTTATCATTCTTTGTCAAGGCCACAGATAGAGGAGTCCCTTCTAAGCACTCATTGGTGTCTGCGTTCATCCACGTTCTGCCACCTGATGCTAACATACCATCATTCTCTCAGCCTCAATACTCCTTTACCGTATTAGAGAATACACCTATTGGGACACCCTTAGGTTCAGTGTACCTAAGTCCAGGTCAGACAGCATTTTTTACTGTGGTAAATGGGGAAACAATAGAGAGCAACCTGGGTAAAATGTTTATAATAGAGAGAGAAACTGGGGTTCTCAGGCTTGATAACAAGCTAGACTATGAATTGGTCAATATCTATCGATTCAAAGTGTCTGCCACCATGAGAGAAGATCTAGTAGAATCCATGTCTGCAGTTGATGTGGAGGTGAAAGTTCTAGATGTGAATGACAATAAGCCTTCCTTTGAGACTAGCTCATATGTAGCTATGGTAATGGAGGGCATTCCTGTAGGTACAAGGGTCATGCGGGTGCATGCTCTGGACCCTGACTGGGGCTCAAATGGAGAGGTCCTTTACAGCCTTGAATCAACCTTCAATAATGAGAAACCCACTGAGAGAACCATTGCTATCAATGCCATGTTTGCAATTGATAGTAAAACAGGATGGATCACTACTCTTGGAGACTTGGACCATGAAATATGTCCATCTTACACATTCACTGTGGTTGCATCAGATCTCGGGGAGACAGTCCGTCTCTCTTCTACTGCTGTGGTTACTGTTGCCATTGCTGACATCAATGACAACCCCCCTATCTTCGAGAAGGACTACTACAGAGCTGCTGTGAGTGAGAGTGAGCCAATAGGAGAAGTAGTGGCTGTTCTCAGCACCCGAGACTCCGACACCTCTGATCAGAATAGACTGGTCAACCTCCATATCACAGGTATGTTTTAATCTAGGCCTTTGTACTGTATGATTCAGTGTAATGAGAATAAGTAATTGAGGAGTAAAAAGGCAACACGTGGGAAAAATAGGTCTATAAGCCAAATCTGTATAAGCAGATTGACAGAGGTAACCTTTTATAGTAAACAAAATTTCTTCCCATTAGTATTAAGAGTGCTCCTGCACAAATCGGCCCAGTGTAGATAAAATTAGGTCTGTTACAGAATCATATTTATTACTGTGATTATGTAAAGTGGAAATATAAATATTTTTGTGGTGGTTGTTTCCTTGGCCTTAGGGGGGAACCCTAGGGGGATGTTTGCACTAGCTTCAGTGCAAGGAGAGTGGAAGTTGTCTGTGAACCAGCCACTGGATAGGGAAAAACAGGATCGATATATACTCAATATCACTGCCTGTGACAGCTTGTTTACCACCCAGGTGATGGTAGAGGTCAGCATTATGGATACCAATGACAACAGTCCTATATGTAATAAGGTGTGGATGAATTGAAATCACCTTTGTTAAACCATACATGTCAAGCAGTTTTATATTGTACATAATTTCAGTCCCCAGTAATCTTTCATCCCTTTCATATTTAAAGGTACTGCTAAGCTAGTTTAATGTGTTAAAAAATAATCTTTGTTATATTGAAACAAATTCAATACACATGAACAATAATGATGTAATACTAGAAAAAATAACCCACATCATTTTCTAAATTAATTAAAGAATGCTATATTTATTAAAATATGATTTACATAAATAAACTGGAAATTGTTTACAATAAGAGTAGATTAATACACATTGCTTAATATAGTAGTAAAAATCTTTAATTGTTACTGATTTAAGTATTTTAACCATTATTATATTATTTTTGTTATTTTTATTTTTATTTTTGACATTTGACATCAACAGGCTATATATGAAGCCTCATTTCCAGAGGACATACCCATTGATTATGGAATTCTGACTATTGGAGCTACAGATTCTGACATAGGCATTAATGCAGAGATTCAGTACTCCTTATTTGGCATAGGAGTTGAAGACTTCTACATGGACATTAAGACGGGTAAAGATGATACTTGGTAACCAATGCTTTAGCAGTAAACTAATCAAATATGTTATTTGTAGAAACCTAAATAGCAGATATGAAACTAGTTTTTTTTTTTTTTTTTAAGGGAGGCTTATGAAAACAGATTATTATGTTTTTTAGGGGGTCTTTGATGTCACCTTAGGTGTTTTTTCTGCTCTACTGTGTGGCCTTTGTTGGGTACATTCTCCCACTGACAGTCGCACTGGTGCTGAGACTGACACAACTTAAATGCAATGACCTGTCCATAGAGTTTATACATTTTTTGGACAATCCTTTGCGTTTTTTTCCATCAATGACCATGGTCAGACATTTTTGCACCTTTAAGGTGACATTGCAACTAACAGATTTAAGTGAAGAACAAATAAAAACATTTCAGGGTAAAAGAAAAGCACTTACAATAACCTGGTTTCACGTGCGCACACCCTTTAACTGATACCTGAAATAAAGTTCCTTTTGCTATTAATAAACTCAATCTTGCTGGTAAAGGTCTAACAACATAATACAACTTGATTTTAGTTTTAGTACTCTTGCAAAAGATATCCAGATCTATCAAATAGTGAGAGGATCTTCTTTGCACATTGTTTTTTTATTTTATAGGGTTTCACCAAGAAAGGACCATTTTGAAAGGTTTATATTTTTCTTTCTGAAGCCATTTCTTTGACTTGAATTTGTGCTTAGGGTCATTTTTGCTGGAACGTGAAATTTGTCTTCTGTCTGAAAGATGGCTGCAGGCTATCTATCACAATTGGTAAGTATTTGGGGCTTGCCACGATTCCTTCCATTTTCATTAGAACCCAAGTGCAGAGAAGCAGCCAAAGAACATGATACTACCACCCCAGGGGTGTTTTTTCATCAGACTATAATACATTTCACCACATAGTTTGGGGTGATTTAGGGCTTATATGTCTTTTTTGTACATAAAACCCCAAAAAAAAGCTTATTCCCAAACCACCCTACCCTAACACAATGTCATGTGAATAGCACTAGAGTCTTGTAATGTGCAGGCAATGACCAGTATATTCATTTAGCTTCTTTATTGTTGCCCTAGGTATCTTGATAGCTTCTCTGGTTTAGTGTAGCACCAGGGTTCTGGAGGAACGTTGCCTCATTTTTACTGTGTACTGTGTACCACTGTGTATAGTAGAATAATAAGAGCAATAAAACTCTCTTGACTTGACTTGACTTGATCAGTTTTTGCCTTGTTCTTTTTGTCAGTTTAGGAGTGACATGCTGTTTTTGGAAATGTCTCTGTGGTGCCTCATTTTCTGCTCTTGATGATGGACTTGTTGTGTCTTCATCTGACTGATAACTTTCAACAGTAGGAGTCTAGCATTCTTAGTAACCATTTGCAGACAACAGCTTCAACAATAAAATGGCAAGAAAGTCCTATAGAAGCAGTGGATCCTTATTTTAGGTTAATCAGAATCACTTAAACGATGGCAAGCATTGTAATTGTTTTTTTAACCTTCAGTGCCTGTCAAAAGTTTGGAATCACCTGAAGCATATGCCCAAGATCTGTAAGTGTTATTTAAAGAGCAACCAGTTGACTGGAGTGTTATCTATCGTGGAATGACCTGGCCAGTCACCGGACCTAAATCTTATTGAACTGCTCCTGGTTGAATTGGATAGCAAGTAACCTTGGCAAGTTGTACAAGAGTATTTCAGCTGAATGTTTGAAAATACTCACTTTCCCAGATGGCAAGAGTGTGTAAAGCTCTTATGCATGCCAAGGGAGAATTTTTGCAATGAAAATGAAGTGTCAAGTCAAGTCAGGTCAAGTCAAGTTTATTTCTATAGCGCTTTTCACAATGAACATTGTCTCAAAGCAGCTTTACAGAATTTAAGAGTTTAAGGTGAGTGTAACATCTGTAAATGTATATAATTGTTTAGTCAAAGTAAATCTTCAGGCCATTAAATTACATAATTTGCATAAATTAAAGGAACATGCATGTGTCTCTCAGACAAAATAAAAGACTAGGTGTTTCCAAACTTTTGACAGGCACTGTATGCTATTCTTAATAATATAATATTCATCTCAAAACATCGTAATTAAATAAATAAAATAATTAAATGCAATTCATTTTGCGGTGTCGAATGCACCATTTAAAGGGAGTGTGCACATATATGCAAGCAGGTTATTATTATTATTATTATTTTATTTTTTCCCCCAAAATGTTTCTATTTTTCTCACTTATGTTTCCAATTATGTTGGTTGCAAAATCAAATAAAAAAATAGAAAAAGATCTGACATACTGATTCAACCTATCTGTAAATGTTTTGCTTGTCATTTCAGGTGAACTGAAAACTACCTCTCTGATTGATAGGGAGAGGACAGAGAGCTATAATCTAATAGCCCAGGCTACAGACGGAGGTGGTTTATTCTGTCGCTCTAAGATCATTCTCACAGTAATAGATGTGAATGACAACGCACCATCCTTCAATTTCACTGAGTTTCTAGCCACTGTATTTGAAAATGCTGCACCTAAAACCCCAATAACCCGCCTGCAAGCTGACGATCCTGACGAGAGTGAGTACTTAAAAACGTGTTTTGTAAAAGGGTTTTATGATTATTATTATTATGACTGAGTTTGTTTCATATTAAATCAACATTTACACTTCCAAGGTCAAAATTATTTTGAATGACTATGAAAAGAGAGGCTTCTGAAAAGAACACACTGAACTGAATTTTTGTTTTTCAGCATGGCTTATTACTGTTAAAGGTAATTACATTTACATTAAAAAGAAATGATATAACCTACATAATTTCTTTTTATAGTGCTTTTTATAGTGCTTTTTATAGTGCTTCTTTTGTAGTGCTATAACTGTGCTTCTCTAAGATTTTTTCTCTGTTGAATCAGGTTTTTACTGCAGTTAAACATCAATAAGGTTTCCTTGGAAGCAGCATAACACTACCTCTTCTAAGTAGCTTTTTTACTTATTATGCAGCAGGGATACATGTATTTTTGCATGCCTGAACTGCACCAAGAAAGTAAACTTTTCAGGGTTGAATTTAAGCAGAGTAAATTCTGAATATGTGAAATCACCTTAAGGCAGGAATTACTTGTAGACTTGTACTGTTATTCTGATACATCCTGAAAATACTTTTAAAGCAAGCAAATTGGTTTAAAGTGGTCTTTGGGTTTCTACTCTTCTTCTCCCATCCAGGTCTGAACAGAAGAGTCATGTACTCTCTAGTGGACTCTGCTGATTATACCTTTTCCATTGACCCTTTTTCTGGAATGGTTATTCTGGAGAAGCCTCTGGATCGAGAGTTCCAGGACTCATACCGGGTGAGGGTCCAGGCTGCAGACCAGACAGGGGCAGCCAACTCTCTGTTCACACAGGTAGACCTCATTGTCATGGTTCTGGATGTTAATGACAACCCACCAGTCTTCCAGAAGCAGGACTATGCTGTTGCAGTGCCTGAGGATGTTGCTGTCGGAACGGAGCTGTTGAGGGTCTTTGCCTCCAGTAAAGATATTGGTGTCAATGCTGAGATCTACTACAGTATCAGTACAGGCAACGAACTTGGGAAATTTTACATCGATCAGATAATAGGTAAGAGACTGATTAGTGTTGCTTATAGAAAAGCAACACTTAACTTTTTTCTATTTTAAACATAAAACTTAAGCACAATCTTTATAACATACATTTTACTGTACCCACAAAAGGAATATTTACTAACAATTTTCTTTCTGCATTAATGAAATAACACAAGGATAAAAAAGAAATACAATTTAAAGATATTGCATTGGACAAGGGCCAATGTAACTTTGCATGCAGCATAAATTGAAACATGGGGATATATATCAGAAATGAAGGGTTTTCTAGATGGAAATCTGTATGATAGGAAAAGTTTCTAGCATATAGATTATGCACATATCTTTCAGTCCTGGATTTTCCAAAGTCCACTGTGTTTACTTGCTCTACCATATCTGATTTTATTTCTATAGTGTTTGTTTATTTAATACCTAGTATGATTTCAGCATGTTACAGCAGAAAAAGACAAAACTTTAATGGGATTTAAGGACTGAAGTTTAGACAATTCTGAGCATAGAGGAAACATTCAAATTATATGCAGCCAGTTAATTATTACAGTGATTTTAAGATTTTTTGCTCACTACAGTCATTCAAATGCAGCTTTGTACTGTACTGAAGACTAATTCTCATTACTCCAGGTGGCATCTCAGTGGCTGATGATTTGGACTATGAAGTGTGTAAAGACTTCTTCCTAAAAGTTGAGGCTGTGGATGGTGGAACGCCTCCTCTAAAAACATCCACAATCATTAGCATTGAAGTGATGGATGTTAATGATAATGCACCTTTCTTTAGTGAGGAGATTTATAATGTTCTTGTCAGTGAGGACACAGTGATTGGGGCGACAATCACTAGGGTATGGCTCAATAATGTGTTGTTTTATACAACTTTCTAATGTTTATTAGACCACTACTACATAATTACTCAGTTCATTTTTATAGCCAGTGCTTAATTATGTTCACTTCTCCAATGCATCTAATTAACACTACAAATATTTAATTATATACATTCATTGAATTTGCAGTAAAGAGATCAGCTAATTTTTATGCACCTTGTTGTGTGACTTTGTGATGTGAAGTTATTAGCAGAAGACCTTGACAGCCAAGTAAACGGGAGAATTACTTACTCCATCTTGAGAGGAGACCAAGGGAACCAATTCTGGATCGATCCTGTCACGGGACTATTGAAGGTCAACAAGGCTCTTGATAGAGAGCAGGTTAGATCCTCTGGCATCCTTTAAAACTACCAGTAACAGTAAATCACTTTGGTCTTTTTATTCCTTTGCAAATCTATTCTATGAACACTCTGTGAATGTGTAGATATGGCTGTCAGTATTCTATTCCATAGGACCACAGCACTTAAGATACCTTAAAAGGAAAAAAAAAAAAAATAAAATAAAATAAAATAAAATTATATATACAGTGGCGATCAAAATTAGAGAACAATGTATAAACAATTGAACAATTCTGAAATAATGTCATCTTCACTGCTCAACAGTTGAAGGAGTTTTTGTCCTGTCTATACCATGCTACCAGAACACCTTTTCCACAAAATAACTAAGGCATTTCCAAAAAAAACATTATTTTCCAGAAAACACACTGATCAAAATTAGAGAACAACAATGACTGTAGCATGGAAAAAGATTACAACATAATTTTCTGAAGGTTACAACAGTCAGCAATTAGTAGGACGTGTACAG
>JAAIIK010000123.1:705860-719382 GCA_014706435.1 Silurus glanis
CTCTCTCTCTCTCTCTCTCTCTCTCTCTCTCTCTCTCTCTCTCTCTCGCTCTTTTTTTCGAGCAGGTGGAAATTGTTTATCTGCAGAGCTTTGTGAAGGCCAGGCCTGTCCTCCTGATATGAAGTGTGTAAGCAGTGCCTCAACAGTTCCCTCTGTCTGCCATTGCCTGCCTGAAACTCTCCACCAGTGTGCAGGTTAGGGCTTTATAATTTTAAAATTAGTTTTGGAAATTGATTCAATTAATTAAAGTAAGAATTTAATTAAATTCTTGAAAGAGTAGCGACTGAAGTGAAAGATGGAGGCTAACTACATGTTAATGACATGGTTTTGGAATATGATGTTTAACAAGCATATGGTGGTCATGGTCAGTTGTTCACATATACCCTATAGACAAAAGTATAGAGACACGTGACTGTTCCAGCCATATGTGGTTCTTTGCTAAAATGTTACCACATAGTTGAGGCACATAGCTGTATAGGTCTATGAAATGCAGAGAATTTAAACTAGGAGACCCAAAATTTTTCCCTGTGTACAAAATGAGCTCCATGAAGATACAATTTACATGGATTTGAGTAAAGAATTTGGATTGATCTGCTGTAGAGCTTTCACCTCATCCATATTAAAAATGGAATGAACTGGAATGCTGATTGCACCACAGATTTTCACAATTGCACAACAAAATCTAGTGGAACATTTTTCCTGAAGAGTGGAGATTATTATAACAGTAAATGGGGACTAAATTTGGAATGGCATGTTCAAAAAGCATGTAAGAATCTTATGGTCAGGACTCATGCAGTGTACTTTCTGTCCATATAATGTACTGTAATGTATTTATTCAATTCAATTCATTTTTATTTGTATAGCGCTTTTAACAATGAACATTGTCTCAAAGCAGCTTTACACAGATAATGTGGTGATTAAAAGTGAATATGTTCTTTATAAGTAAGTTTGTCCCTGATGAGCAAGCCGGTGGCGACTGTGGCAAGGAAAAACTCCACGAGATAGCATAAGGAAGAAACCTTGAGAGGAACCAGACTCAAGAGGGAACCCATCCTCATCTGGGTTACACCGAATGTCCATTTATAACAGATATACAATGTTGCGGGGTACAGTGATGATGATCAGAAGCGAACTGTATTCCTGAGTCAGTGTAGGAGACTGTTGACATTAACTACAGTCCAATCCATCCTCAAAGCGCCCGTTCTTACTCCGGAATTTCATGGAACCACCCAAGGCGTTGATGAGAAACCGTCCCAGGCTGCACAGAGTGGCCTCCAGTCGAAGAGAACACTATCCAGAGGCAGCCCAGAAAGAAGTGGGAAGATCCAAAGAGGGGAGAGTAGCAGGAACAGTGGTCACTGGAGCCTCAGGAGCAAGTTTAACTCGACCGAGAGAGAGAGAGAGAGAGAGAGAGAGAGAAGGGTGACAGGAAGAGAAGGATATGGATTATTAAGTGTCCTTATTGTTGTATGAAAGTTAATGTCACTGTGCAGTTTGGACTCCGGCAAGACTCGCTATGGCAGCATAACTAAAAGGGAGAACCAGAAGGTAATACAGACATAAGGGATCTCTGGGATAAGAGACGACCCACCACACCACCAGCAACAAACCTGAGTGAACGTGTGAATGTGAGGAGATGACAGCATAGAGATGACAGTGTTTGGTGAACATCCCAGTTCACCAAACACTCTATATCCATGTTCCCTCCAGATCTGAGCCTTTACCTAAGAAAAAAATAAAAAATTAAAAATCAACGTTTTCTAAATATATTTTAGTCATTTAAAGCAGTCACATTATAAGAGGCTCTTTTTAATGCTTAAAAGTAAACACCATATCATCCCTACTAGCGTCCTTATTCTTTACAATAATAACTTTATATTTCTTTAAAAATATAACTTTTTTTTACTACATAATAACTATGATCTAGTACAGTATCTCACAAAAGTGAGTACACCCACACATTTTAGCAACCATTTTAGAATATCTTCTCAAGGGACAATACTATAGAATTGAAACTTGGGTATATTTAGAATAGTCAATATATAGTCAATGTGCAGCTTTTATAGCAGTACAGATTTATTATAACTACAATTATTGTCAAAATAGCTGGCAACAAAAGTGAGTACACCCTAAGTGAACATATCAAAACTGTCCAAAGTGTCAATATTTTGTGCGAGCACCATTGTTATCTAGCACTGCCTTAATCTTCCTGGGCATGGAATTCACCAGAGCTGCACAGGTTGTTGCTGGGATCCTCTTCCACTCCTCAATAATGACATCATGTAGCTGCTGGATGTTAGACACATGGTGCTTCTTCACCTTCTGCTTAAGGATGTCCCACAGGTGCTCAATATGGTTTAGGTTGGAGACATACTTGGCCACTCCATCACCTTCACCATCAGCTTCCGCAAGGCAATTGTTATTTTGGCAGTGTGTTTGGGGTCGTTTTCATGTTTGAAAACTGCCATTCGGCCCAGTTTCTAAAATGAGGGCATCATGTTCTGCTTTAGAATGTCACAATACATGTTAGAATCCATGTTCCTCTTAATGAACCGCAGCTTCCCAGTACCAACAGCACTCATACAGCCCCAGACCATGATGCTCCCACCACCATGCTTGACTATAGGCAAGACAGAATTTTCTTGCTTCTCCTCACCAAGGCATCACCACACATGCTGGACACCATCTGAGCCAAACAAGTTTATCTTACTCTCATCAGACCACAGGACATGGTTCCAGTAATTTATGCTCTTAAACAGGTTCTCGTCAATAAACTGTTTGTGGGCTTTCTTATGATCCAGCTTCAGAAGAGGCTTCCTTCTGGGATGATGGCCATGCAAACTGACTTGTTGCAGTGGGAGGCATGTGGTCAGATCACTGACAAGTGGACCTTCTGCTTCTGCAAGCAATGCTGGCAGCACTCATGCATCTGTTTTTTTTTGAAGAAGCTTCTGCACCTGATGCACAGCATGAAGACTCGACTTCTTTAATTGACCCTTGCGAGGAATGTTTAGAGTGGAACCGTGGAGCTGGCCACCGTACTGTAACTCAGTTTCAGGTTGTTACTGATCCTCTTATAACCTAGGCCATCTTTGTGCAGAACAACATTTCTGATTCTCAAATCCTCACAGAGTTCTTTGTCATAAGGTGCCATGTTGAACATCTCAATGGTCAGTATGAGAGAATTGTACTCAAAGCACCAAACTGTAACTGCTCTAATACAAGATACACAAATTTGTATGGTCCTGTCAAGCAGACAAAAACATGAACATGATGAATAGGACATGTGGCTTTGCATTGTCAAACGACATACAGCTGTTATCACTTAGGGTACACTCATTTTTTTGGCAGTTCTTTTGACAATAATGGCTGTATGTTGAGTTAATTTTCAGAGGACAGTAAATCTGTACTGCTATACAAGTTGCACATTGACTGCTCTAAAATATATCCAGGTTTGTCCCTTGAGTATATATACTAAAATAATTGCTGAAATGAGAGCGGGTGTCCTAACTTTTGAAAGACACTGTATGTTCTGGGCATAATTTATATGGGACACAGACTGTACATAGGTTATTTGCCATTGTTCAGAATATAGCACTGTCTTGTGTGTTCCTTAAATGAGATGAAGGTTGAGTTTACATCATTTATGTATAGCATTACTATAAATAATACAGCATAATAAAAATAAATAATAAATAATATAATATATTTTTTGTGTGTGTGTGTGTGTGTGTGTGTGTGTGCGCGCGCACGTTTCTATTCTCCTAAGGCATGTGTTTTTCTGATATGTTCTGCAGGGCAGACGTCTCTGAGTTTTTCAGGGAACAGCTATATTAAGTACAGAGTGGCTGGCAGTAGTAAGAATCAGGATATGAAGGTCAGTCTGAAGATCAGAACCCTGCAGAATAGAGGAGTCATAATGTACAAACACGCTGAGCCCTGTCACATGCTAAAGGTAAACACACACACACGCACGCACGCACGCACGCACGCACGCACGCACACACACACACACACACACACACACACACACACATTAAATAATTAATTGATATTATCTTATTTAAATTACATACTTACATTTAGAAGTAAATGGCAACCTTATAATCATTTGTGGAAGCAAAGTCAGACACAGGTCTTTATAGTGTCTTCAGACAACCCCAATTCCAAAAAAGTTAAGACACTGTGTGAAATGTAAATAAAAACAGAATGCAATTATTTGCCAATCTCATAAATGCATTTTTTATTCACAATAGAACATAGATGGCACCACAGATGGCTGCCTTGGTGTGTTGGTGTGCTTTGTTTTTTGTATTCTGAAAACACATCATGTGGATTTGGATATCAATGTTTCAACTGAGCAAATGTACCATTTAAAAGATGAACTTGATGGGTGTAACACAGAGACAATAAAGGGCTGGGGGGAAAAAGTGTTACTAAAAAGAAACAGCTGGATGAACATTTTGCAACTAATTAGTTTAATTGGCAACAGGCCCGCAATGCAGTGGCAGGCCGTGCATTTGGTACCTGGGCCTTCAGCGGGGACTTACCCGACATAATCCACCCCCTTAATACCACCACTATCATGTCGCAATTATAGAAACCATCAATACTATACAAAAATGCAATATAACAAAGCGTGGCATTACAGAGAGAGAGGCATTTCGCATATTGAGGAATATTGCACATATTGCACTGGTAGCAGTGTAGCCAAGAGAAACACTATGAAATGAAGAGAATAGACTGTTAGGAATAAAAGAATACAATTCCATGTGACAAATTTTTGAATTTATTTTGTAAATGTAGGTCAGTGCTTCTAATAGTGTTTAGGCCAGCAGAGAAGGCTTTGCTGGCCCTGATGGCCCACCACTGCTGTAACGTGACTTGGCATTAAGGAGTATCTTAAAGAGGCAGGGAAAGCCATGCAAGACATTGCTAAACGACATACTGCACCTATTACAACACCATGGCTTCATAGTAGATGATTCTGGGTACTGAAGTGGCATGCATCAGTCCAGACCTTTCACCAACAATTGGCTCATCATAAAACAAAAAATATGACAAAGAAGACTGTTGATAAGCAAGAATCCAGATCTACACATTTCTATGCATGGCCCTGTCATAACTTTTTGTAGATCTCTTGCAGCCATAAAATTCAAAACTACCTTATTTTTCGTCAAAATGTTAAATTTCTATTGTGAATAAAATATGGGTTTATGAGATTTGTAAACCATTGCATTCTTTCCTTAAATTACATTCTACACAGTTTCCTGAATTGTTCTGCTTGAATTGGCTATTCGGTTTCACTTACACTCTGATATATTGTGTATTCAGATTGAGGAAGGTCGCCTCTGGTTCCAATTGGACTGCACCAACAACCTGGATGTGCTAGGCATTTCTGGGCGCCCCATAAATGATGGTTTTTGGCATGCTGTGGCCCTGCATGTGACTTACAACTATACACTGCTTTCCCTGGATGACAGCTACGTGGAGCGCTGGCATGATGGCCAGGTCCCTGTTCTCTGGCCTCTTGGTACCATTGGCTCTCTGTTTTTTGGGGCCCAGGTGCCACAGAGTGGTGGGCAGAGGCACTCCCGACCATATGACGGTTTCCAGGGCTGCCTGAGTGCTGTAACTATGAACGGCAACGAGCTCCCCCTACAGAGTAAGAGGAACCGACATGGTGAGTTAACCGCCATCAGTGAGGTCAAGATGGGTTGCATGCTGTATCCCAACTCCTGTCTGGGTGCACTGTGCCAGAATGGGGCCACCTGCAACAGCCTTCCCTCCGGTGGTAAGATGTGTAGAAAAGTGTGTCATTAATTCATTTTAAAAGGTTTTGGTCTTCAAGATGTATTTTGTAGGTTTGGTAGTAGTGGACATGTGCCATCGCTAGACTCTATTTGCTTTAGTAACTGACAAAATAATTTTGCTGAGTAACAAAACATGATTTAATTAACTAAAATTTTTCAGGAGTTTAGACAAAAATGTTTGTGGCAGTATCTATAAATTATTAACAGAAATCAAAAAGTAACAGTGGAGAAAGCCCAAAAAGCTCAATTTGCTGGATAATAAATAATGCATAAATGGTTACAATAAGATCTTTTTACAAATTAGAACAAATTACATTTTTCTTCAAATCTGAGCAAGTTTCATTATAAAATAAATATCATGACTGCAGCCAAACCTATGGAGGAGAGGGGTAATAATAATAATAATAATAATAATAATAATAATAATAATAATTATAATAATTATAATAATTATAATAATTATAATAATAATATAGAAAGGAAGAAGAGGTAAGGCATTAAGTACAATTGTCTTCAAGAGAATGTGTAATGAAGTTGCATTTCATAATTGAGTGATTTGGTAAATTAATCATATTTTATGTTAATAAATATGATTTCATGCCATACTTACTGTTCATCATGTCCCCACAGCATTTTCATGCATCTGCCCACCACAGTACACCGGGATGCTCTGTGATTCGGAAATTTCGCCATGTGTCCCCACACCGTGTCAAAATAGAGGAGAGTGCAAAGCTGTGGGCAACACTTTTCTTTGTGGCTGCCCAAAAGGCTTCACTGGAATCATGTAAGACTTATCTTTCGCTAATAACACAGTTCATTTACCCAGACAATTAACAAGCACACACACACACACACACACACACACACACACACACACACACACATGATAATAATTCCTCATTGTATTTTAATTTATGATTAGGCATGTAACACAAATTCTTAATTAAGTACTTCATTATGTCATTATTGCTGGTTATAATTATTGATGGATATTACAGTAATTAGGGTCATGTGTTTATGTGACTGCTTCCATAATAAGATACAGATTGTGGACTTGGTAGCAAAAGATTTTCCATTAGATGGCAGCATTTCTGCGGGGAAGTAAGGAAATGGTTTTCAGCTCATAACTCACTAACAAAACTTTTTAACTGTTGTTTTCAATCTTAAAACATGAAATAATTAAAATATAAATAACTATGTACCGACAGGTGTATTCATATACAGTATAATGAATAATTCAAACTATCATGTAAACTAAAAAAAAAAAAGTACAGTAAAATGAATGCCTCCATTCCACTCTTTCAATAGTTTTCAAAAGGTTAAGAGGTTTTTTTTAAAGGTGTTTGCTATTTTCTGCTTAGTTACCAAATGCAATACATTAATTGCTACAATAGTATTATCAGATAACTGTTTTTAAAGGTTTTCACTTAATTTACAGAAATTAGTCAAAAATCCTAGGTTCCTGATTGCCTTGGAATCTTTGGTCTGATTGGATTTGGTCTTGCATAACCGCTCGATGATTAAAAGTTATGCAAGTTCAACCATAAAATTACAAAGTCTTTTGCAGGAAAGTTCATTAAAATTTAACATCTTCACAACTCTCTTGATGGCTTTTGAACTGTATAGTCAGCTTATGAATTACTTATATGCAGTGATTAGAAATTCTCTTAAATAGTAATAATTTAAGAAAATATTGTGCTTATTATATAAAAAAAATTACAGAATATGTTTGTGGGATAAAAAACAAGCAAAATGAAAGATAACTGACTAATCTCAATCAACACAGATGCGAGGAGGATGTGAACGAGTGTGACCGGGAGGAGTGTGAGAATGGCGGGACTTGTGTAAACACATTTGGTGCATTCTACTGCAACTGCACAGCGGGCTTCGAGGGCCAGTTCTGTGGGCAGCCGTCCACAGGTGTAGTGGAAACCCAGGCCGAGATATTGTCCTACATTGGTCCGGCAGAAGTGATTGGCATTGGTGTTTTGCTTTTTGTGGTGTTGGTGCTTCTCATACTGCTGGCTGTTTTCCATAAGAAGCTGCTATGGAAGGACTGGGTCCGTGCTGAGTCAGCGGGTATCTCCACAGAAAATGGGTGTCCCCTAAGTGAAATGTGTCCAGGTGCTGAGGGAACTGGAAGGCCTCCACAGGTCATGGTGCGCCCTACTGCTTACACTGCACCCCAGTGTCTGGGTAAGAAAACAGCAGGTCTTGCTACTATATCATGCCCACCCCCAATGGGCACTTTTCAGATTACGTCACACAACTTGGGTATATCCAGACGAGAGGTAGCTGTGTGTAGCGTTGCACCAAACCTGCCTTCACTGTTGCCTAACTTCCCCCTCCGCAAACCTCCTTGGGAGACTGATGAGGATGATGAAGAAGAAGATGACGATGATGATCAAAATGAGAATGGCAATTGTGAAGATCAGGTCCTAAAATGGCAAGAAAGAAACTTTCGTGGAGAAGGACAGGAAATGGTCACTAAATGGGGTAAAGAGATGATTACATGAACATGTATACTCCTTACACTTAATTAAATGCTGCTTCTTACAGATTTATTCAAAATGTTAATACAAAGCTTCCTTATCCACGTCATTATCATAGAAATACTGAAAGGTTCACACCTTAGCTTTGGCATTCACTCAGCTCATTGATCAAATCATGAGCAAATGGACACCAAAACAATAGGAGACAAAAAACAAGGCGATAACTTGTCACCTTGTTTCATACAAAGGAGCATTAGGAGCTGGCAAACCTCCATCCAGCACTTTGTTTTTACATAATCATGTTATTTATGCTGCTACTTTGTTTTGTTTAATAACGATGTATAATGTGTATATACACTATATTGCCAAATGTTTGCGGAAACATGACCTTTCCTGCCATATGTGGTTCTTCTCCAAACTGTTACCAGAAAGCTGGAGGCACACACTTGTATAGGATGTCTTTGGATGCAACATAATACAATTTTGCGTTCACTTGAACTTGAAAACCGAAACCTGTACAAGCATGGCAATGCCCCTGTGCGCATAGCAAGCTCCATGAAGATATGTTTTACATTGTTTGGAGAGAAAGATATTCAATGGTATGCAATAGAGCAGTGGCCCCCAACCTTTTTTGCGCCACAGTCCGGTTTAATGTCAGACAATATTTTCACAGACCGGCCTTTAAGGTGTGGCGGATAAATACAACAAAATAAAATGATACGACCGGTATAAAAACTGACATTTTCTAAATCTAATAATAAACGTGAATCCACTTTGTTGTTTTTTGTTTATTTTGCTAGTAATTTAGCGGTAATGTATTATGTGTTAGCGGCCGGAGCAGCCCCTTTAAGAAGGTAGTGGATGTAGGTATGACATGTGACCGAGGCAAGCATCTTGACATGTATCGAGTGAGTCATAGACAGATGTGACGGAGAGAATCGGGTAATTTTCCAAAATAAAACAGAATCAGATAATAAATAAAATGGATATAATGTAAGTTATGTATTCTTTCTGTGCAGCCCGGTACCAATTGACCCAAGGACCGGGGGTTGGGGACCACTGCTATAGAGCACTGATCCTCAACCCTACTAAACACCTTTGGGATGAATTGAAACACTGACTGCACCCCAGGCCTCCTCATCTACATCAGTACCTGACTGCCCTTGTGGCTGATGAACCTCCAAATCTCCAAAACCACACTCCAAAATCTAGTGGGACGTCTTTACAGAAAAATTAAGGGAATTATAAGTGCAAATTGGGACGAAATGTGGAATGCTATGCTCAAAAAACACATACAATATTTATGACCAGGTGTCTGCAAACATTTGGCGATGTATGTGTAGTTCACAATATAGAAAAAATAAAATAGAACAACTATTTAAAATTACATTCCGATAGCATCTAGATCCACAACTGAGTGAAAAGTGCAAAAGGTTATGTGAAAATACATTAAACTACAAATGTTAACCCTTAAAGGTTAAAGTGTTAACATTTAAGTAAATTATGGTATCCTTTTCAAAATCTAACCGGATTATTACCTTATTACCTCATTACTTAGTCAAGTTCTGACTGTAGTAAGCTATAAGCTATAGTCTATTGTGGTGCCACTTGAAATGTAATGACATGGCATATTTAGGTTGAAAGCAGTGTGACAGAACAATTGCTAGATTTGGATGTGCAACTGAATTTATTAAAAAAATAAAAAATAAAAAGTTTGTGAAACAGTATGTGATCTGCAAATCTCATAAACCCATATTTTATTCACAGTATTACATACAACATGTCAAATGTTTAAACTAAGGAAATAAGGTTATTAAAAATATATATTATATAAATATAATAAAATCCAGTATTTTTTTTATGGCTGAAACACATAAACACAAAAAGTTGGGACAGGACCATGTTTACCACTGTGCTGCATCCCTTCTTCTTTCAACAACAGTCTGTAAACATTTGGGAACTGAGAAGACCAGTTGCTAGACTTTTGGGAGAGGAATGTTCTATTTGTGTCTGATACAGGATTCTACCTGCTCAACATACCTTTGTGCTCCTTGTCATATTTTTGGTCTCATCTCTCTAAACACAGTATTTTCAAATAGAAAAAAGGTCTAGACTGCAGGCAGGCCAGTTCTGTGCCCAGACTCTTCAACTATAAGGCCATTCTGTTGTAATTGATGTAGTATGTGGTTTAGCATTGTCTTACTTAAAACTTCAAGGCCTTCCCTGAAAAAGATGTTGTCTGGTTGGAAGTATATGTTTGCTTTTAAACCTGTATATACCTTTCATCATTGATGTTGTGTTTCGAGATGCGCAAGCTGCTCATTCCATAGGCACCAATGCACCCCATACCATCAGAGGGCTTTTGAACTAAGCACTGATAACAAGCAAGATGGTCCCTCTTTTTTATCCATTTATGGTTTCCAAAAAGAAACCACCTAACAGTTTTCCGCTTAGCCTTAGTCAATTTTAAATCAGCTTTGTCCAAGAGACGACCAGAGTGTTTCTGGATGATGTTCACATTTTGCTTCTTTTTTGCATGATAGAGATCTTTGATGAATTTTTGGATGACACGGCAAACTGTGTTCGCACACAATGATTTCTGAAGGTGTTATGCAGTGATTTCTGTTACTGAATCATGCCTGTTTTTAATGCAGTGCCGCCTGTGGGCCTAAAGATCATGGATATCCAATACTGATTTTTACCTTGATCCTTGCACCAAAGATTTCTTCAGATACTTTGAATCTTGATAAGGAGCTAGTGAAAGTCTTTGGAGTGAGATGTTAAGGAACCCCCTTAAACCCCCCCTCCACACACACACACACACACACACACACACACACACACACACACACACCCCACCGGTGTTTTCGTTAGCTCAAGCCGTCTCAACTCCAAGGAAAATACCTTATTATATCTTTATATACTCTTTCTATTATGTTTTCATTGGTCTAATGTTATGTCGCTCAGTTTTTTGGCTTGAAGTTTGTGAAACCGGGAAAAACCCAGGAAAAATCCATATATTAGCCGCTTCATTGTTTAAGCCGCGGGGTTCAAAACGTGGGAAAAAAGTAGCGGCTTATAGTCCGAAAAATACGGTACATTTCCACAGTTTTAACATTTTAGATTTGTTAGATGTTCTATCATGAATAAAATATGGGTTTACAAGAATTGCAACTCATTGCACCCTTTTTTGTTTATTTACATTTAACATAGTGTCCCTACTATTTTCTGGAATTGGTGTTGTATTAGTAATAGCTTTTTTTGCCTACAGAAGATATGGTAAAAGTACACAAATCCTTCACTCAAGTAGAAGTACAGATACTTATGTTTTAAAAGTTGAAGTACTAACTATTCTTTACTTAAGTTAAAGTAAGGCTCTGACATGTACTTAAGGAAAAAAAAAATTGCCATTACTACAACCTGTTATAGTGTCATGCTGGTAACTGGTCCTCACATAAATATATTAATGCGAAGATTTTAAAATTTTGTTTTCTAATGAATGTATCCAGGCTGAACATTCACCATATAAAACACAAGCAGAGAAAAGATGATGGGGATCAGGTGATCAGGAATGTCTCTGTTTTCACTCATCTTAGCCCATACTTCTTGTTGCCTTCTGCTTTGCTCGTTGTTAACTTCGTATGGAGTGTGAGTGTGTGTGTGTGTGTGTGTGTGTGTGTGTGTGTAACTTCTGTTCTATTTCTCTATAGAGTCCAATATTGCAGTGGAAGAGGCCCCTTGTTTTACAGATAGCAGTGAAGCTTACTCTGTCTCAGAACTCAGATCTGACTTCTGTGACAACGGTGAGTCTACTTGAGCTTTCCAACTATGCATCTTCTTCTGCATCTTCAATCCCACCACACTGCCAACTACCAACTCCCTTTAGACAGTGCGGTTACATAACTATGTTTATGATGCTTTTCACACGTTGGCTTGGGAAAGTTGCATATTATCTCTTATGACTGTAAAATAATAAGGTTCCACCTGACAATTCTGTACTCATAAACACCACAACATGCAGCAGCAGTTATGTGATACAGTTAAGTGTAGAAAAACCAAGCTACAGAACAATTGTACTACTAAAAACAAAAAAACAAAAATAAATCAGCAATGGCGCTTCAAAGAAAACCAAAAACACATACAATACAAACTCAGCCTTCTCTGTATAATGCATTTATGAATTTACAGCATCAGAAAGCAACTTTACTGAAACCTGAATTTAGATTTTGATCTCTAATGAGCAAGCCAGAGATAGCAATGACCAAGAAAAACAAATCTCCATGTGGGACCAGCAGTGAGTCACAAGTGCAGAAAGCTCCATGTAGTAGTAGATCATCAGGATGCACCAGGCAGGTCTGTAAGGTGAGAAAAGCCTAAATCAAAACTTAAATCAAAATAATACAATTCATTAATTATTCACTTAATACAGATTATCTTAGATTAGACTGATTAGACTGAATAATAGGAGGACCAGTAATACTGGAGGATTAGAGATAATATTGCTTTGCTAAAAACAAAGCAGACTAGAACCTCAGAAAAACAGGAATCATAGCATTATCATACAGGGAGATTCAAATCTTTTAATTTTTTTACCTATGATTTATGATGAAATATATTGTTCCCAACTCAATTAGTCTAATAATTTTAGTTTGGTACAACAGCAAAAAGTGATTAATAACATGTTTCTCATTTATACTACTAGCAAAACTACAACAGTGTAATTAAATGCTCTTTCGTTGCCTGGTAATGATTTGCTGTTTGCTTAACCCTCAAATTAGCTTCCATCGTCACAGTGATAAAGCGGGTCAATGATGCAGTGAACAACGTTGAAAACGAAGGTATGATGTCTGTATTCTACCTGTGGTCATCTTGATAATATATACATTCTAATATTCAAACACCAGGCATTTATTAATAGGTTTAGCTCTGGGGGTGTATCACAGTGGCAACATCTGTGCCTGTTTAGTGCCTATTAAAATGTATTCCTTTGTATTCTGACTGAAAACAGAAATAGGTGTGATCTGTTCTGGACTGTAGTATTTTGGTATGCATTCCATACATTTCATTTCAAGGGCACCCTATCCGAATAACCAACATTTTAAAACTATATAAATATAACATAACATAATTAAGAACTAGAATATACAGATAGATAGATAGATAGATAGATAGATAGATAGATAGATAGATAGATAGATAGATAGATAGATAGATAGA
>JAAIIK010000123.1:719392-747572 GCA_014706435.1 Silurus glanis
AGATAGATAGATAGATAGATAGATAGATAGATAGATAGATAGATAGACAGACAGACAGACGTTCATACATAAATAGATACATTGATTCAATTCAATTTTATGTTTTAAAGTGCACTTTAACAAACTTTACATTATTATGCAAAAGTCTTAGGTACCATACATCTATACTGTATTATATCTATATCTATATCTATATCTATATCTACTACATACATTATATTATTATACCTTTATTTAACCAGGTAGAAACTCACTGAGATTAAAAATCTCATTCACAGGAGTGACCTGGCCAAGATGAGCAGCAATACATTCAGTTACAGACTTACACATCACAAACACAGTTAAAACGATTACATTTCACAAACAAAGTTTGTTTTGTGATTAGATTTCACAAAATATATTGCCTATTTTACTATTAGTAAGATAATAAAAACTAAAAACATTTTCTAGTTGGTTTATTAATAGACCAAATAAAGTAATAAACTGCATTTCTGATTGACATGTCTGCTGTTTAGTTGTAGTAACTGCTCAATGTAGAAATGATATTCCAATTCAATATTTTTTAAACAGTTCTGCAATATTTCCTTTAACTGTTCCTTTAACACTTTTGCACATACTGTGCATCATGTTTCCTGTGTGTATAAAACATTTTTCAATAAAATGTAATATTGCTGCTTTCGTAAAATCAGTTCATCATATCATATCTATGTAGCATTGTATGTAGCATTTGTATGTAGCATTTTTTTTTTTTTCCCTTTTGCTTACAGTTAATCCACATCTCCATGAAGTGGATAAAACATG
Organism: Silurus glanis; assembly: GCA_014706435.1. Classification (NCBI taxonomy): domain Eukaryota; kingdom Metazoa; phylum Chordata; class Actinopteri; order Siluriformes; family Siluridae; genus Silurus; species Silurus glanis. Next base: position 720,194 of record JAAIIK010000123.1, read on the forward strand.
TGCTCCATACATCAAAGAATACTTTATCAATTGTAAGCACAGTCTGCTTTGTAAAGTATTGGATTGCAATAGTTTTTTGTTTATCAATTTAATGGTTCCTCCATTGTGATATTGTATCATCGTGGTTTTGTTCATTGTGAACACATAAATATGCTCATACAAATTATATCACAAAAATAATGTGAAATATCTTGCTGCAGTAAATAAAGCAGATCCTTGTTCTTCTTCTTTCGGCTTCTCCCATTAGGGGTCGCCACAGCGGATCATCCGTCTTCATACCCCCCTGTCTTCTACATCTGCCTCTTTCAAACTAACTACCTGTATGTCTTCCCTCACCACATCCATAAACCTCCTCCTTGGTCTTCCTCTTTTCCTCCCTCCTGGTGGCTCCATCCTCAGCATTCTCCTACCGATATACCCCCTATCCCTGTTCTGCACATGTCCAAACCATCTCAATCTCGCCTCCCTCACCTTGTCTCCAAAACGTCCTACATGTGCTGTCCCTCTAATAAACTCATTTCTAATCCTGTCCATCGTCGTCACACCCAACGGAAACCTCAACATCTTCAGCTCTGCTACCTCCAGCTCCGCCTCCTCCAATTAATTTGTTTTGTTCATGAAGAAAAAATACCAGTTGATGATGATTTACTTGTGAAGAACATCAGAGTTTAATAACTATTTCCACCTCATTACTTCACCTATTATATTACCATATATTTTCTTAACTGCTGTTAAAAAAAGATGACCTACATTTGTAGTAATCAGATTTCAGTCAAAGTCGTTTATTGTGTATGGTCATCAGTCATTACATATTCATTAACTGACATTATGCTTCATGTGCTGATAAAAGACTTCTCCAAATTATTTTCATAGCATGACTTTTAACTTTTTTTATTCCAGTAAAACTCACATTAAATGGAATTAGTGATTTGTTTATTCATTTCTGCATGACTGTCAACTCCTAGGTTGTTCAAATCTCTCACAAATTTATGTTGGTTCAAAATCAGTATTGCTCTTGTTCATTACCAACACCAAGACTCATTCACAAAGAGGCATGTTCTTTTAATATGTCCAATCAATGACATGCACCTTCACAGCCACCAAAGCAGTCCTGGGCAGGACTTTGCTCTTGTGATAACCTCTACTCTTCTAGAATGTCTTTTCGCTAGATTTTGGAGTGTGGAATGTGGTGGAGAGCATAAGTCAGGTCAGGAATTGATCTCGAGTCAGAGTCTTAGTCGGTCTTCCAGTTTATGTCAGCGGTGTTCAGTAAGGTTGAGATCGGCTGTCTGTGAATTCCACTTGAATTTCGTACATTTTTCCACAGCAATCCAGGAAAACAAAGACACACGGGCATTGTCATGCTGGAACCTTTCTTAGTTTCAGTGAAGAGAAATTCTAATGCTACAGCCTTCAAAGACATTCTTTAGAACTTTGTACTTTGTAAGAGAAACCATATATGGTTGTGATTATTAGGTATTCACAATCTTTCTATATAGTCCATATAGTGTATTTTAAACTGTTTTGATCATAAAGTCTTTCTCTGTTTTTGCAGCATACCACTGGGAGAATACAAAGTGGACTGACACCATAATGACAGACCTAGAATCTCTTAATAGTGAGCACTCTACTACTCCTCCTCCTCTACCAGCTCCTCTTGTTCTTACCCAAACAAGAATGGGTGGCGGCATACGTCTAGGTGGCAGTACACACTCTCTGGACACCAGCTATCCTTTGCATAGGTATGAAGGCCAAAGAGACTTCTACTTTTCCAAATCTAGGGAGAAGTGCCCTGTTCCATTATGTGCAGACTGGCAGGAAGAGGAGAGCCTTCCCCGAAAAAACTTTAATGAGGGGATAGCCAATGCTTCCTGCTGTCTCTCTGGCCATAGGGAAGAAAGGCTTCATGTCTGGAAAGACTCCCTTTCCTTCGGCAGCCATAGGGAGATCAGCAGACTTGGGGACAGACGGTCATTTGGAGCTCAGTGCTCACACAGTAACCAGCACAGCATGTCTATGTATGAAGTAGATAAGTAGAAAAACTACTAGCTGCAATGTCAGCCTGGGCTGTATGAAAACTGCCATGAGTTGGCATCACCACTGCTATTACTTTGCATGGAATTAAAAAAAAAAGGAAAAACATGGTAGGGAGTATGCAAGTATGAAAGCATCAATAACTTTTTAGATATACAGTATAACTTAGTAGGGACTAATCGCAGTGTGTATTACTGACTATGTGTGGGCACTTGTTTAACTCAAGAAATGGGAAAGTATATAGCAGATTTAATAGCAATACATCAGTATACATAGGAAATATATAGATGGTATATTAGAAATTAAAACTGTATGCAACATGGAACATTCAAATACTTTAATATATCTGTTGTCACCCCATATAAACAGCAAAAATGAAAATTGTTCTATTCTTTTGTTTTCTACTGTTTCGGATAAATGAAAATGTACATTTCATATTCTTGGCATTCTGAGTCGCATAGTTTGAGTTTGTTTGCTTGTGTAAACTTATTACATTTTCTTCTTCACTTATTAATTCCTCTGTGCAGTTCAACTGCAGTGCAAGTGACCAATAACCATTTTCATTTTTACCATATTACCACTCTCTCTCTCTCTCTCTCTCTCTCACACACACACACACACACACACACACACACACACACACACACACACATACACACACAAACTGTAGTGAGACCACAGTATTCCTGGTAGGTAATATGGAAAAACATTTATATAATCTACACAGAAGCACATCAGTAGGTTACATGGAGTTAGTACTTATCCCAGGTCAATATGAAATAAATCTTTAATTGTAAAAGCCTGTAACTAAATATATCATTAACAATGACTGAAACATAATATGACCTTAGTATGCCTCACCTTTAAATTTATAGCCTTTATCTGTCATTAATTAATTCATTAACAAATAAAACCTAAATTACTATCCGTACTAAATAAACAATTCATAAATTTTGTCCATCAATTGTTTGCTATTAAGCATGTAAATGACAATGACAGTAGACATACTGATTCCAGAGCAACATTTCCAAGAACACATAACATTGATAAGGCACCCTGCAGTTTAAAATAATTACAAACTGAATCGTTTTCATTTTTCTTGATTATAAATGACACAGCACAAAAGCATCAAACTCAAAGTGTTGCCTTTTCCAACAAATGCAGCTTTTTTATTTCCTGTTCATGCACATTTATTGTACCCATTGCAACAAATGCACACAATGTACACAATTATTGTCTGTTTGCATATGTTTCATTGTCAAAAAATAAAAATGTGTTTGTCATAATAATAATAATGTATAATAATATGTATTCTTAACATAGACTTAAGTCTAATCTTCTGTAGTAAATAGTATTGTATAGAATTTAACAGCAAGCAAATTTCTACAGGAATTTATTAGTGATAACATACAATTGTCTTACACATGCATATTGTTTTAAGTGTGGTGTATAAAAAGAATATTGAAGTATTTAAAATATTGTTAAATAAATATCCTTATTATTGATGCATTTTATCATATGTCATATCATAAATATTTATCCTTTTTACATGTGTATACAGTCACCATGAAATGTATTAGTTACACCTGTACACCAATCATGTGGCAGCAGCTCAATGCAAAAAAAAAAAAAAAAAAAAAAAGAAAACAGGCTGTGACGTTGTGGCAGATTTTTGTGAAAAACAAAAAAGATTATTTGCCTGGTAGTCTGTTGCAACTCATATACTGTAGCACTCTTTGCAACTATGGTGAGGAGAAAAGCATCTGAGAATTCTCAACACCTTTAAGGTGAAAGGGATGACCAGAGAAGACATCAGCAGAATGTCACATCAGGTTACATTCCTTACAGCCATGAGCAAGAATCATGAGGACAAACTCAATGTAACTGGAATAATAATAAAAAACAAACAAAAAAAAAAAAACCCTGGTGAGTTGTTGTGATGGCTTGACATTCCTGTTCTCGGCTGACAGGTCCACCAAATGTAAAAAGCAACCTTCATTTATACTTTGCAACATACATGATCAGTTGGTATTGTGCTGGTGACTTTAACAAGCCATGTTTGTCATCCAGGTTTTTGAAATTTGTCTATGCTTCATTTACTGTGTCTTTTAGTAGTTTACTTTGTGTACTGAACACCTGACCCAAGCCTGTTTTTATATCTTGAGCTTGCCTAATGATTTCTGGATTCATCTGTGTTTCATTCATTCAAGACTTCAAATGCAACTGCAATTGTTTCCAATAATGACACAACATAACCTTCTCCTGTTGTAGCCAATCTACCAGAAAGATTTCTGCTCAAAATTGGTGTATAATTTTGTTTTTAAATATTTGACTTACCAGATTCTTCCTGGCAGCTCTGGCTTTTTTCTCTTGCTTTTCTTATCAAGCCAGTGTTTCTAATAAAGTTGTTTGTGATTGTTAACTGTTATCACTGTGTCATCTTCTTTGCCCATAGGTTTCAGGCTTTTAATAGTTGGAATCAGATGTGCGTTTAATCCAATTTAATTTACACTGTTATGTAGCCTTCTGCATATTTAGGTTGTTACTTTATACAAATCACAAAAAGTATGACTGATTTTGAAAGACATGATGAAAAATAAGCACATTTAATTATTTCCCTGCTTTGCAACATTATGCATAGATGTTAAGTTTGACCAGGTAAGGGGATTGTATGGATTCACTATTTGTTTTATTTTAAAATGATTGACTAGATAACCACCTTCAGCATTTTTAAAGTGAAGTAGCATCTCAAGTTTATTTTGTTTGAGGCTATGTGCCTTATTAATGACCCCACAAAAATTCAATAGTCTCCAGACAATTATAAAGGCATATACGTTATACTTAGTGCAAATATCAGATAATTTTGGAGAGTTCAGTTTAGCAGCATATCTTTTTTTGGAAGGATTACTGATTGTCTGACAGGCTAATAATAGGTGACCAAATGAGCATAATTCATATATTATACATATTTATTTTTCATCTGGAGGTAGCAGAGCTGAAGATGTTGAGCTTTTCATTGGAAGTGACGAGGATGGACAGGATTAGAAATGAGTTTATTAGAGGGACCGCACATGTAGGATGTTTTGGAGACAAGGTGAGGGAGGCACGATTGAGATGGTTTGGACATGGTCAGAGGAGGGACATGGGGTATATCGGTAGGGGAATGCTGAGGATGGAGCAACCAGGAAGAAGGAAAATAGGAAGACCAAGGAGGAGGTTTATGAATGTGCATGGTGAGGGAAGACATGCAGGTAGTTGGTTTGAAAGAGGCAGATGTAAAGGACAGAGTATTATGGAGACAGATGATCCACTGTGGCGACCCCTAATAAGAGCAGCCTTATGAAGATGAAGAATATGATGTACTACAGTAAGAAAATATGATAAAATTTAGTATAAACCATGTACATACTTTTATAATGTAATCATTTCTTAGATAATTATAATCAAGTTGAACATGGTTTAGAAAATTGGGTCATAAAGTGCAGAGATAAAATAGTGTAGGGATAAAATAAATGCTTAAAAGTATGCTTTATACATATACACCTTATTTGTTAGTTAGTTTACTTGTGAATTTGGAAAATACTGAGGACTTTCTAAACCCTGATAATGTGTTGTAAGAAATGAATTATGGAAATTCTTAATATGTATTAATTTAGTTTACTGCATTCATGCAATACAGTATATTGATCAAATCTTATCACTGAAATTTGATGTACTGATTCCCTGACAATTCCTGCCATCAATAAAGATTTTAATTAAACGTGCGATGAATGTGCCTAAACCAATACAAAAGTCACTAATAGTCACTGCACAATTATTTTTGCACAATAATTTCTGCACAACTTTTTTGCACCATTATATGACACCTTAACTCTGGACTGTCACTTCAACCATACTGCATATGGACACTTTAAGGACAATCACACTAAATTACTTTCATCTGTACTCTGTCAATATCTGCCACACACATCCATCCCTTTCCAGAATTCATGTGCATACACATTTTTCTATACCTTATGCTTTTCTATTTCTTTACTTTCTTTTTTTAATCTCTATATTCTATTTTTATTTTTTTTTATGTTTAAATGTTGGACAGTCGTAAAAAGCATTTCACTGCATGTCGTACTCTGTATGAATGTGTATATTGAATTTGAGCTTAATTTGATTATAGATGTGGATGTAACCTTTGGTTAAAGGTATTAAAAATAAAAAGGAACCGACTACGCCACCTGGGCTATTTATTCACCCAGGAAAATAGATTGAACACAAAAGAAAAATTAAACCAAAAAAAGTTACAAAAATATGAAGGACCCTGCTGGTATGGATGGGGTTAAAGACAGAGACGTGACTTTCCAAAAATAGTACAAATTTATTTCACAGAAAATGCTTACAAATATTTTAAAATACCATTTACAGCTTACCAGTTATTTACCCACAATTGGAGAGACTAGATTAATTCCACTTTTTAACAGAAGGGACAAAACACACAGCAAATCAGTGCATAATTCTTAAAAACAATGAAACCAAAAACAAAGCCAACACAAAAACATACTCTCCCCTTCTGTTTAAGTCTCAAAAATCACGGCTCATCAGATAATTACATGTGGAAATAGTTATATAAATGGCACATACACTTGTATGCCCACAAAGAAAAACGCAGTACAGCAACACACATAACTCCCGATTAATATTTAAAAAGCATACAAGTGGCTCACGGAGCAAAAATACAAAGCCTGTTAATTTAATACACTCGCACCAGAGATAAATATCCACGTCCTCACTCAAACATAGCACAGAGAACGGTGCACAAAATAATCTTTTAAAAACTCAGTAACACAGCGGTTTACCACCGCGACGTCCGCTTAGTCCAAACTGTAAACCAACAGTCTAAATCGGGTTCATAAAACAGCTTGTAGAAATATCTACAAGACAGCTTGTAGAAACATCTACAAAACAGCAGCTAGCGCTCTTTGGCCGCACCTGAAACAAACAAACACACATTCAGACCATGATCAGCAACTAATAAAGTTAAAAAAATAAAACAACCGACTCACCAGGGGAAAGCAACAGGAAAGTATAAGCAAAAAGACCTTTTCTAGCCACACAGCCTATAGATAGGAAAGGTTTCAAAGTGCCCCACTCAACTGTGCTTTTTATAAAGCCACGAACACGCCGACATAATTACGTGGCACAGGTGTGCTCAATGTCAAAGCGCAACTCCGCAGCAGCGGGCGTGTCTTCGGATTTAAAATTCACCCATTATTTATGCATGTCTATTTGTCTTTATTTTTAAAAGACATTCAACTGGTCACATTCTACCCCCTAGTTTTAAATTCGTCGACCCGACAACATTAACGCCAAGGCCTAAAAAGGGTGGAAGCACTGTTAGTTACAGCCATCTGAGAGCTCACAATACTCCCCCTATGCCCCATTGTCTCTGGCAAATGATGGACATTAGGATGGTAGCCTGCAGTTGTTCGGGTAGTCCGACGTAATGGTGCTCTTACAGTAGGCACTATGTCCTCTGATGCCACTGCAGGATCACTAGGCGAGGGATCATGGATTGGAGGAGGCTCCAGATCAGGGAGACTATTAGGTGAGATGGAAATACCCTCAGGGGCTCGAGGCCGGGACGAAGTACAAATAGGAGGTGGCGGTGAATGAACAATTAGTACTATAGCCAGAGGGGAATCTGCTTGCCTTGACACAACTAAACACATCATCCGATAGATCTTCACTGGATTCCATAGAGGCTTGATCAGATTCGGAAAGGGGGTCAGAAGGCCCTGCCAAATTCTGCCCAGCTGGTTGAGCTCTTAACAGAGTACGATGCACATGTCTCACTTTTTCCAAATCATCAACAGGGGCAATGGTGTACACAGACCCACCAGATGTAAGGGCTCGCAGCACTTTGTAAACCACAGAACTCCAGTAGTCTTGAATCTTTGCCCGACCTCGCACACAAAGATCCCGCAGATACACCAATTGGCCTTGACTTAAAGGATCATCTTGACCTTTCCGATCATGCCTCTCTTTTCTACGGTCCGCTGCAGCCTTCATATGACTTCTAGCCCCATCAAAGGCCACTTGAAGTCTAGCCTGATGGTCATAAATCCAGTCATGAACACTACCTTGAGTGGGAGCCTCAATTCGACCCAAAAGAAAGTCGACAGGTAATTGTGGATCTTGCCCGAACATTAAGAAATAGGGAGATTGATTTGTAGACTGATGTGGGGTAGTATTATAGGAGAAAACCACTTGAAGATATACAGCCCAGTTTTTCTTCTTACAAGAGGGTAAAGTGCGCAGCAAGTTGTGCAGTGTGCGATTAAATCGCTCGCATTGACCATTTCCAGTTGGATGAGCTGGAGTGGTTCGACTCCGTGCAATGCCATACAACTCACACAATTGATGAATAAGGATACTCTCGAAGTTCCTTCCCTGGTCTGAGTGGATGCGACTAGGAACGCCAAACTTGTAGAACCACTCATTAACCAACACCTTTGCCACCGTAGATGCTCTCTGATCACGAGTCGGCACCGCCTGGGTGTATTTGGAAAACACATCAGTCAGGACGAGGACATTCTCCATTCTATTCTGTGAGGGCTCAATTAATGTAAAATCAATAGCCAGAATTTGGTTAGGCCTTGAAACTAACAAATGGCCCATATAAGTCTGGACACGGGGAAAGACATCCTTAGCAACAACACAGCGTTCACATTGTTGGCACCATCGCTTAATATCAGAAGACATACCTGGCCAAAAACATCTTTGTCGGACCAGTTCTATTGTACGTTCCACTCCCTGATGACCATGTTCATCATGAAGCTGCTGCATCACTACAGTCTTTAAAAGATGCTGGGAGCAAAAGCTGAAGAAAGGCCTCACCACCCTGGGAATGGTGGCACTGGCGATACAATACGCCATCCTTCATCCTTAGCTGTTTCCACTGTTTCACTAGTCTACCTGTATCCATGCACAACCCCTGCCGCTCTTCACTTGAAGGATATTTCCACCTTCTCCACAACTGTAGCAACACTCCCAACGCTGCATCTGCTTCCTGCAGCCCACGCAAATCTGCAGAAGTATGACCAGGAAAAGCTGTAATAGATGCTTGTACACATTCATTCTGCAGTCTGATGGAAGCAACCTGTTGAAGAGGCTCGGGGAGAGAACTCCCTGGAATCATACCTTCCAGTACAGGCCCAGCAGGGTGCTGTCGTGATAGTGCATCAGCATTGCGATTGCTGGGTCCAGAATGATACTTGATGCTGAAATCAAAAGCGGCAAGTTGAGCAGCCCACCTCTGCTCTAAAGCACCCAATTTTGCAGTATTAAGGTAACTCAGAGGGTTATTGTCGGTGTATACCACACACTTATGTCCAAGTAAATACTCACGGAATTTCTCACTCATTGCCCATTTAAGGGCCAAGAATTCCAGCTTCATGGAACTATAATTGGACATACAGTGGGTACGGAAAGTATTCAGACCCCCTTAAATTTTTTACTCTTTGTTATATTGCAGCCTTTTGCTAAAATCATTTAAGTTCATTCTTCTTCCTCATGAATGTACACACAGCTCCCCATATTGACAGAAAAACACAGAATTATTGACATTGTTGCAGATTTATTAAAAAAGAAAAACTGAAATATCACATGGTCCTAAGTATTCAGACCCTTTGCTGTGACACTCATATTTAACTCAGGTGCTTTCCATTTCTTCTGATCATCCTTGAGATGGTTCTACACCTTCATTTGAGTCCAGCTGTGTTTGATTATACTGATTGGACTTGATTAGGAAAGCCACACACCTGTCTATATAAGACCTTCCAGATCACAATGCATGTCAGAGCAAATGAGAATCATGAGGTCAAAGGAACTGCCTGAAGAGCTCAGAGACAGAATTGTGGCAAGGCACAGATCTGGCCAAGGTTACAAAAAGATTTCTGCTGCACTTAAGGTTCCTAAGAGCACAGTGGCCTCCATAATCCTCAAATGGAAGACGTTTGGGACGACCAGAACCCTTCCTAGAGCTGGCCGTCCGGCCAAACTGAGCTATCGGGGGAGAAGAGCCTTGGTGAGAGAGGTAAAGAAGAACCCAAAGATCACTGTGGCTGAGCTCCAGAGATGCAGTCAGGAGATGGGAGAAAGTTGTAGAAAGTCAACCATCACTGCAGCCCTCCACCAGTCGGGGCTTTATGGCAGAGTGGCCCGACGGAAGCCTCTCCTCAGTGTAAGACACATGAAAGCCCGCATGGAGTTTGCTAAAAAACACCTGAAGGACTCCAAGATGGTGAGAAATAAGATTCTCTGGTCTGATGAGACCAAAATAGAACTTTTTGGCCTTAATTCTAAGCGGTATGTGTGGAGAAAACCAGGCACTGCTCATCACCTGTCCAATACAGTCCCAACAGTGAAGCATGGTGGTGGCAGCATCATGCTGTGGGGGTGTTTTTTTTCAGCTGCAGGGACAGGACGACTGGTTGCAATCGAGGGAAAGATGAATGCGGCCAAGTACAGGGATATCCTGGAAAAAAACCTTCTCCAGAGTGCTCTGGACCTCAGACTGGGCCGAAGGTTTACCTTCCAACAAGACAATGACCCTAAGCACACAGCTAAAATAATGAAGGAGTGGCTTCACAACAACTCCGTGACTGTTCTTGAATGGCCCAGCCAGAGCCCTGACTTAAACCCAATTGAGCATCTCTGGAGAGACCTAAAAATGGCTGTCCACCAACGTTTACCATCCAACCTGACAGAACTGGAGAGGATCTGCAAGGAGGAATGGCAGAGGATCCCCAAATCCAGGTGTGAAAGACTTGTTGCATCTTTCCCAAAAAGACTCCTGGCTGTATTAGATCAAAAGGGGGCTTCTACTAAATACTGAGCAAAGGGTCTGAATACTTAGGACCATGTGATATTTCAGTTTTTCTTTTTTAATAAATCTGCAACAATGTCAACAATTCTGTGTTTTTCTGTCAGTATGGGGTGATGTGTACATTCATGAGGAAGAAAAATGAACCTAAATGATTTTAGCAAATGGCTGCAATATAACAAAGAGTGAAAAATTTAAGGGGGTCTGAATACTTTCCGTACCCACTGTATTCCTCTCCGACGGTCTTAATCCTCGACTCGCATAAGCAACTGGTCGAACTCTGCCTCCCTGTTCCTGAGACAGGACTGCTCCCAATCCGCTGTAACTTGCATCCACTTCTAAAATAAACGGCAATGAGAAGTCTGCATAGGCCAAAAGAGGAGCACTCATCAACCGCTGCTTCAAAGTATCAAAACTTTGTTGACACTCCTCTGTCCAAGCCTCCTTGCAAGACTGGGCTGTATTCTTTCTCTTGGACCCGGTCAGGTCAGCTACTAGACGATGAAGTGGGGCAGCCAGCTTAGCAAAACCCTCCACAAACCTTCTGTAATAACTGGCAAAACCCAAAAAGGACCGAAGTTCTGAGACATGCTGAGGAGGCTGCCAATTAGCAACTGCCTCGATTTTCTTAGGGTCAGTCGCCACCCCCTGGTCAGAAATCAAGTGCCCCAAGTAGCCCACCTCGGGCCGGAAGAACAAACACTTCTCCAGTTTGGCCTTTAAGCCTTCTTGTTGTAAATGCTTCAGGACCACCTCTAGTCATTGCAAATGCTCAGACACTGTGGAAGAGAACACTATAACATCATCCAGATAGAGTAACAGTGATTGGAAATGTTGCGAACCAAACATGCGTTCCATCAATCTCTGAAATGTGCTAGGTGCATTACACAGGCCGAATGCCATCCGGTTCCATTCATATAGCCCAAAAGGTGTACAGAAGGCAGTTTATCTCATCCTTCTCGGCCACTGGGACCTGATTGTAGCCGCTTGCGAGGTCCATTGTAGTGAACCACCTGGCACCGGAAAGAGCATCCAAAGATTCCTCAATTCTTGGTAATGGAAATGAATCTTTTCTTGTCTTACTGTTCAATTGACGATAATCAACACACATTCGCAGGCTACCATCCTTTTTCTTTACCAGGACAATAGGAGAAGCATAGGGGCTACTACTTTCCCTTATAATTTGGGTTTCCAGTAACTGATTAATGAGCTTTGACTGCCTCATATTCTGAGGGAGGAATGAGTCTAGAACGCTGCCTAACGGGAACCTCATCAGTCAAAGGAATATCATGTGTGATCAAAGTGGTACAACCCAAATCACAATCGTGTTCTGAAAACACAGAAGAATATTTAAACAGCAGCACCCTAACTTGACACTGTTCTTCAGCAGTTAACGGGGACAGATCAACAGCGTTTATCTTGTCCTGTAGGGAACCAGTAGTTACCTGGGAAGAGACAGTAGCCTGCACACTCATGGGAACATCTTCAACCCCTGGAGGTAAACTCACTACAGTTACTGGACTAATAGTACCCAGGACAGTTCGTGCATAAAGATTAACATCAACTAGCCCTACATTGATAACTGGAACATAAACTTGTCCGCAAGCTACCTTAACAATGGCAGGAAAAGCCAAAAGGCCCGCTGCTAACCCACCACTAGAGGGCTCAAACACCAGTCAATCCAGCATGTTGCTGAGAACAAGTAGCGGGAACAAACTTCATGGTACCGCCTGGTACATGAATACACTTGCGTCCTCGAACCCGAACCCGGGCTGAAGACTCTAAAGGGGCCTTCGCCTGAACTTGATGGCATTTCTGTAAGGCTTGTTGCCACAAACCAGGGGCATGCTGCACTAAAGCTGCTTCAAAAAGGGCTGACCCATATTGTCCAAACAATTCGTTATAACATTCCCGAATAATATTCATGCCCAGAACACCGGAGATCTGAGTAGCACCTGGAGGGTCTTTAACTATGAGCACGCCACGTTTAGGAATCACTTTGCCCAAGACGTCAACATCCAGCTCTAAATAGCCTATGTATGGGATATCTAAGCCATTGGCAGCCTTAAGCTGTAACCAATGACAATAGTGAAGTTTTTCCCTACCCCAATGCTCAAAGTTCTTCAAAAAAAAGCTTTCAGTCACAGTTGACACCATTGAACCTGTGTCTAACAAACAGGGAACTAACACTCCACCCAAACTAACAGTCACATGGGGGCATGGAGATAATAAAGGAGCCATATTTTGTACATCAGGGAAAACATCTGAGCCAAACACATAGCCTTCTGAACTGTGGCTCCATAGCACAGAAGGTTCTAGTTTTCCTGAAAAGAAACAGAGGTTTGGGACCTTTGCACCACTGACTGAGGAGGACATGAGGGAGATCTATCAACCCTGGACCAGGAACTACACTCACGGGCGAAATGGCCAGGCTGTTGGCACCTCCTACAGATAACTGCACCCCGATTAGTGGCATTTGTAACAGGGGGGAAACATCTTGGGGCATTTTGAAGTGAAGACACATTACGAGTTAACTGATCAAGCTGTTCTTGCTGCTTTTTAAGCATCTCTTTAAGCTCAGCTAATTCAGAACCTGTAGACATTGTAGACCCACAAACCCCATACTGCAGCCCATGGGTAGAAGTTGAAAAGCTACGGTCCCTAGGACCCCTCATCATGCCCTCCCGTTCCCATCTAATAGCTTCCCCTCTAACATCAAGTAAAGTAGCCCTAGGGTTTCGACGTACAAACTGTTAACTCCCTTCGAAGGGCAGAATCCAGCACATACTCTACAAATTGGTCCTGCAAAAGAACCTCAGAATTAGGCATACCATTGGGAGCATTTTTAATTACTTTTGACATTAAGCCAGGGAGGGCATGTGAAAACTCCTGAAATGTCTCTCCCTCTAATTGTCATCAAGAAAAGAAATTCTCCTGCAAAACAATATATGAATCCGGGCAACCATACAATTCAGTAAGTATTTGAATAACTCTTTCTGGATCTTCCCAGTCTTCTCTAGGCCTCAATTTTATTTCCTCCCTAGCTTCCCCTTCTAAATGATCATACAAAAAGTGTGCTTTATCAATAATGGATAAGTGGCGAACACACATACTAGTCTTCACTTCCTCTAACCAATCAGTCAAAGAAATCCCGGTGCGGCCTCTAAAAACAGGGCATTTCCTCTCCCTAGGGACATAAAGCAACCTTTCTGTCACTACTGAATTACCATTGGAGGGAGACATTGGGCGCACATCTACCCCTCTTTCATTAGACTCAGAGGGTGCAACACCCAGACTTGCCTGTGCCTCAACCCGTTCGTAACGTAGGCGTTCATTATCAGCCTTAAGCTGGGCCACCAAGTCTCGCAATTGCTGCATCTCCTCCTCCATAGTGACAGCCTAATTAGAAAGAAAGGAGAGGAAAATGCACAAAACGACAAAAAAAAAACCTAATGCGCTAGCTGCTGTTTAAAAATCAAAACACATTGGTATCAAACACCAAAATTAATATCACACACACAAAAAAAAAATAAAATAAGTCACGTCTCTGCTTTACACACCCAATGTATCCTGCCGACTGCACCAAGATTGTAACCTTTGGTTAAAAGGTATTAAAAATAAAAAGGAACCGACTACACCACCTGGGCTATTTATTCACCCAGGAAAATAGATTGAACACAAAAGAAAAATTAAATCAAAAAAAAAAAAAAAAGTTACAAAAATATGAAGGACCCTGCTGGTTTGGATGGGGTTAAAGACAGAGACGTGACTTTCCAAAAATAGTACAAATTTATTTCACAGAAAATGCTTACAAATATTTTAAAAATACGATTTACAGCTTACCAGTTATTTACCCACAATTGGAGAGACTAGATTAATTCCACTTTTTAACAGAAGGGACAAAACATACAGCAAATCAGTGCATAGTTCTTAAAAACATTTCATTCATTTTCTCCCGCTTTTCCGTAATTCGGGTCACGGGGGCAGCAGTCTAAGCAGGCCCCCGCCTTCGACTGCTGCCCAATCCTCACAGCACCGTCCCTTACGGTCCCTCCTGCAGGTGGTGAGCCCATGGGAAGGCGGCCCCACGTCACTCCGACATCACGGACCTTGATATTTCCCTCGTAAGGGACCCCCGGAGCATAGAGGGTTAAGGGCCTTGCTCAAGGGCCCAAGAGTGGCAGCTTGGCGATACCGGGGCTCGAACCCCAGACCTTCCGATCGGCAACCCAGCGCCTTAACCGCTGGAGCCACCACTCCCCCTTCTTCTTCTTCTTAAAAACAATGAAACCAAAAATAAACCAAAAACAAAGCCAACACAAAAACATACTCTCCCCTTCTGTTTAAGTCTCAAAAATCACGGCTCATCAGATAATTACATGTGGAAATAGTTATAAATGGCACATACACTTGTATGCCCACATAAAGAAAAACGCAGTACAGCAAAACACACATAACTCCCGATTAATATTTAAAAAGCATACAAGTGGCTCACGGAGCAAAAATACAAAGCCTGTTAATTTAATACACTCGCACCAGAGATAAATATCCACATCCTCACTCAAACATAGCACAGAGAACGGTGCACAAAATAATCTTTTAAAAACACTCAGTAACACAGCGGTTTACCACCGCGACGTCCGCTTAGTCCAAACTGTAAATCAGTCTAAATCGGGTTTATAAAACAGCATGTAGAAACATCTACAAGACAGCTTGTAGAAACATCTACAAAACAGCTTGTAGAAACATCTACAAAACAGCAGCTAGCGCTCTTTGGCCGCACCTGAAACAAACAAACACACATTCAGACCATGATCAGCAACTAATAAAGTTTAAAAAAAAAATAAAAATAAAACAACCGACTCACCAGGGGAAAGCAACAGGAAAGCGTGAGCAAAAAGACCTTTGCTAGCCATACAGTCTACAGAGAGGAAAGGTTTCAAAGTGCCCCACTCAACTGTGCTTTTTATAAAGCCACGAACACGCCGACATAATTACGTGGCACAGGTGTGCTCAATGTCAAAGCGCAACTCCGCAGCAGCGGGCGTGTCTTCGGATTTAAAATTCACCCATTATTTATGCATGTCTATTTGTCTTTATTTTTAAAGACATTCAACTGGTCACATGGAGTTGGTCAAACTAACCACCGTTTTAGCAGTAACCTTTTTTTTTAAATTTTTTTTGTTTAATTTTTTTTTGTTTTTTTTTTTGCATGCACTAATGATCAGTGATAACTGTTAATCCATGACGGTAAACGGTGAAGCAAGCTCGTGCTTTCAGGAACTGACTCGCGCGCTGTTCATAAAGAATCTGCAAGAGCGCGCTTGTGATATGCCGCCTGTCTTTGCACACAGACAGCGCTCGTGCTCTCTCTCTCTCTCTCTCTCTCTCTCTCTCTCTCTCTCTATGGTGATTCTTATTATAATTCAGCATGCTTGGACACTCTCTTGGAGTAAAACTGCGCCCAAAATCAGCCTTTCATTCATCAGTATTTTGGAGAGGAGCGAAACGGAGGGAATTTACGCGCCGGGAGGACGCAAAGGCTCGCGCGCTGTGGTCGTCTCTGGCAGGCAAATGGAGACTTCAGGAATATGAGCGTCTGTAACACCAAGTAATTAAGGAAGTAATTAATAAAAAAGTGAAATGGCTGGATTTTGATTATGCAAAAAAAAAAAAAAAAAAAAAAGATTAACCTGATAAAACTAGATACTGATGATGATAATGAAGATTAACCGAAACGCAGATCGTCCACTTTATGTCCAACATTTTGCAACAATAAGCAGTTAACAGCAATGAGCAGTATAACTAAAAAAAAAAAGACTATACGTTCTGTGTTGAATATTCCAGGTTGTAATACCGGCATGCCAGAAAACGTCCTTCTTGTCAGGAACCTCAGGGAAGTGGGACACGTCGGGCGCGTGACGGAGTCTGGCGCGCGCCCCGCCTGGGCTGTAGCGCTGCTGGCCACTGTGCTCATCTTCATCACAGTAGTCGACGTGCTGGGCAATTTACTGGTTATCATTTCTGTGTTCCGGAATCGTAAACTGAGAAACGTGGGTGAGTATCCTAATAATTCTACAGCGTCATATATATCATTTCAGACCTTCTTCATTTACTTTATACCGCACAAACATGCTTTGAAATGGCCCGTTTTTAGATTTTTCCAAGGATTTCTGTAAGCTCCTTGTCAAAAAACCATGTCCCCTGCAAAAAGTTTAACACCAAACTATCTATACTTTTCTTGCACTCTGAAGTTAGGCACGCGTGTCAAGGAATGTGCACGCGCGTTTTGGAGTTAGTCACTCTCGGGCGCGTGCACTTCTTGAGTGGGAAGCCTGTAAAGAAATGATGCATTGAATAAATAAAAGCTTGGGCGAAATGATACTGTAAATAGCTGAGCATCTCGTCTGTTATGTGTTGCATCATGTATCATGTGCTGTATCATGGAAAAACTAGACATTAAAAAGGCAGAAAAGTTCATACCAAGCAAGAAAACACAATAATAAATCCAAAATAAAATAATAAGTCAGAAAACACAATAACAAATCTAAAAACAAAATAACAAGCAAGAAAACACACCATAATGAATAAAAAAAAACATATAAAAAATAATATACACAACAGCAAATTGTGGACAAGATATCGACTCTAGGAAAACATGACAATTGTGTGCATAATTTGTTGTTTTGTTTTTGTATTTATGTCATTTTCAGTATTGATATTGTGTTTCCTTGTCATTTTGTTTTGCACTTCACAGCCACCGTAGTTTTACTGTCTAGGTTTAATTTAGATGTAGAAGAAAAACAAAGAAAAGTAGGCCATAGATGTGTTGTTTAATAACAGTTTCAAATGTATTTATTTATTTTTTTGAAAGAAGGCATGAATTTTCATATCCTTGTACACATCTATTTTTTTATTTATCAAAGATTAATTATAATTGAACAATGAAAGTCACTTATTATAATATGTAACAGAAAACTATATAAATATTATGCATTGTCGGTTCATGCTCATAGAGAGGTTTCCTACATTTTACTACATAGAATAAGAATAATGAATAGATTATCTCTACAATTTAATGGATATTTATTTATCCACTGACCAATAAAACATTTTCTGATTATATCTTAAATTCAGTGTATATTAAAAACAGTTGAGTTTCAGTTGAAATTTTGGCATGCAAAAGTTTAAGGCACGTGTAAAAAAATGCTGTAAAGTAAGAATGCTTTTAAATGAACAAAATGGAAAACAAATGAACAGAAGAAAAAAAAAAAACCAGAGAAACATTAATTTTTTTTTTGGTGTTTGAATGCAAAACAGTATCAAATCTTCTTACTGTTTGCATTAGACAGTTTTTGAAGGAACTCGGCTGAAAGGTTGCTCTAAACATAATGTAGAACTAACTACAGATCTTCTGTGGATGTTGGCTACATCAAATCCTTTTGTCTATTCATGTAATCCCAGACCAACTCAATGATGTTGAGATAAGGGCTCTGTGGGGGCCAAACCATCACTTCCAGGACTCCTTGTTCTTCTCTATACTGAAAATAGTTCTTAATGATGTTTGGGGTCGTTTGTCGTTTGTCCTGCTGCAGAATAAATTTGGGGCCATTCAGACACCTCCCTGATGGTATTGCATGATTGATAAGAATCTGCCTGTATTTCTCAGCATTGAGGACACCTTTAATCCTGACAAACTCTCCAACTCCATTTGCAGAAATGCAGCTAAAAACTTGCAAGGGGCTTCACCGTTTTTTCACTGTTGCCTGAAGACACTCGTTATTATTCTGTTCTCTAGTCCTTTAGCATACAACTTGTCTCCTGCTGCAGCCAAATTTTGACTAGTTAATCCAAAGCACTGGCTGCCATTTTTTTTAACCAGTTCCTATGTTTTCATGCATAGCTGAGTCACTTAGGATTGTTTCCATGTCAGAGGTATGACATTTTACCCACTTCTGGCCAGACTTTTCTGGACAGTAAATTGGTGTGCCTGGGTCCCACTGGTTTCTGCCAGTTCTTCACTGATGGCATTGCTGAACATCTTCTAATGTTGAAGGGAAGTAAGCATGATGTGTCTTTCATCTGCTGCATTAAGTTTCCCTGGCCAACCTACTATGGTCCTCAACAATGCTTGTTTCTTTGATCTTCTTCAAAGTAGCTTGAAACCCCAGTCTGTTTTGCCTGGGCAAGACATTGCTGATGCAGTATGACTACCTTGTGTCTTGTTGCTGTGTTCAGTATTACCATGGTGTATGACCTTTGACATGAAACTGTCTTCCACAACCATCACGACAGTAGCAAAATATAAAATGTACATAACTGATTGCCTCGTCACTTCACCCGATTGCACACAACACATTACTTCCTGTGGTGCCATGCTGGGACACTCACACAGCAGAGTCACACTCACACATCACTTTTCATGCTAGCAAACATCTCAGCTGTTTAAAAGAAGTTTCCATGAAAGCGTTTTATTAACATTTAAATGACACTGCAAGGGTAACAGCATTTTCACTCATCCTCCTTCCTCACATTTACTCCAGTGCCTTGGATTTTCTTGATTTTATCCTGCTTTATAAAGAATTTAGAATATGACAGTGATTCTGCCTTCCCGGACAGCATGACAGTCATTTGAAGTCACAGTGAGCACAGGTTCACATAACTGGACAGCTGATGGTTGGAAAATCATTGCCTTTTTTATTCAATCTTCACCTGTCCATTGAGTATGCGCCCACTGCAGCTTCAGATTCCTTTTGGCTGTCAAGAATAGTAGCCCGATCTTCTGCTCTAGTGTTTTTGTAGCTCATCTGCCTCACGGCTTGATGTATGTTCTGAGATACTTTTCTGCTCACTAGTGTTATACATATTAGATATTTGAGTTGGTTACTTCTCCTCTGATCTTCCATATGTAGAAGGTGCTTCCATAAGCAGAAGTGCTGCTCTGTGGATGATTTTTAGTTTGTTTGTTTTCTGTATACAGTAAATTATGTATAAACTCTAGGGACAGTATTAAAAATTCGAGATCGGCAGTTTCTAAAATATTGATTGCAGAGTCAAGTTTCTGAGATTGTTTTTTCCCGATTCTTAGGGTTCATGTGAATATTAAATTAAGCTCTTTACATGTATTTGCTTGTTTTTATGCATTGTGCACATTCTATATGAAATAAATGTATCCATATAAATCTCTTTGTGTTTAAACCACTCTTAAAGCCAATTCCAAGAGTCCACAGAATATAGCACAAAATATTTTGGAGAGGTAGTGAGTTCTTTTTTTTTAATTATGTAAGTAATTTAATGTAATCTAATTATAGTTTTTTTTTTTATCTTTAACTTGTGTTTATTATGCGAATGCAACACAATAAGGACAAAAATATTGGGACACCTGACTTTTCCAGCCCTGTGTGGTTCTTTGATAAATTGTTACCTCAGATTTGGAGGCACACAAGTGGATGTCTTTGGATGTGGTAGCATATAATTTTCCCTTCACTTGAACAAGGAGACCCAAACCTCTTCCAGCATGACGATCTTGAGTAGCCTGCTATAGAGCTTTGACCTTAAACCTACTGAACACCTTTAGGATGCATTGGAACACTAACTATACCCAGGCTTCCTCACCCTATATCAGTACCTGACTTTACTAATGCCTTTATGGCTATCCAATCTTGTAGTTAGGTGTCCAGAAACTGTTGTACATACAGTGTATATCACTTAAGACTTTACAACATCCAAATATTTCACCACAGTTTCAATGTGAATGCAAACAGACATGAAATTAACATATTGTTTAAAAATTGCCAGCAACATGCTTCAGTTATTGTCATGGTGATTGCATTGGCTCCAGACCATTCCTGTCACTAATTCTTTGTTCCATAAGCAAACTGATTTTGTGGTGGAAATGTGTGCACTGGTCTGAGATTAGGCTTTAGAACCTTGTCAGTGAAAAATGACTCTGTGTGTGTCTGGCCTGATTTCAGCGCTCTGCTTTGATGTTATGACCCAGTGCAGTCTCATTCATGAAACAGAATGGAGTGTAATTCAAGTGCCAAACAAAACCTTTGCATGCTATTTGTATGTTTTTTAAATAACATTATACAACCAGTTAAAAACAACGAAATTAGTAATTTTGTTTTAAACCTTGCACATTAGTTTAATAATGAAGCATCAGTTCAAAGCCAGCAGTTATGTCATTTGATGTTTATGATACACATGCATGATGCTGCTTTAAAGGAAACCTAATGGAAGACATGACTTATACTCCTGAACATCTACTGCTCATGTCAAATTCTAAGGGTCAGGCACATCTGATAAAATTGACATCTGCTTGATCTCTTTTTCCCCAGCTGCAGATTTTGCTCTTTCAAGTTTCTGCATGAACAATACTTCTCTACCCAGGAGGAAGGAAAATGTTTTCCTACAACTTTCATCATCCACTCTTTAAAGACATGCAATGCATCTAGTATCTGCTCACAAATAATCATATATCAAAGTTAGACAATAACAGTAGATAAAAAACAGCAGGCTTATTTGAATTAACAATTGAAGAAAAAGAAAAATAAGAGATTTTTTTTTTTTAAATAATGCAAGTATTTGCAAAATGATCTAGATTTGGCTTTTGTTTGTTTGTAATATGAAGTGCACTATAATCATATGTAATGCTGAGATAATAAAAATAATTAATGCGTCATTTTCCTAAGGTTGCATAATGGCTCTAGTTACACACTCTCATTGGCAGAAGTATGGACACAGAAAGACAATGCTGCTAAGGAGATACCAAGCAACTGTCTGGAAAAATGGGGGTTATGCAAGAGACATAGATTCTTCTTCTTCTTCTTTCGGCTGCTCCAATTAGTGGTCGTCACAGCGGATCATCTGTCTCCATACTACTCTGTCCTCTACATCTGCCTCTTTCCAACCAACTACCTGCATGTCTTCCCTCACCACATCCGTACCCTCCTCCTTGGTCTTCCTCTTTTCGGTCTTCCTGGTGGCTCCATCCTCAGCATTCTCCTACCGATATACACCAAGTCCCTCCTCTGCACATGTCCAAACCATCTCGATCAGGCCTCTCTCACTTTGTCCCAAAAAACCTCCTACATGCGCTGTCCCTCTAATAAGCTAATTTCTAGTCCTGTCCATCCTAATCACTCCCAATGAAAACCTCACCATCTTCAGCTCTGCTACCTCCAGCTCCACCTCCTGTCTTTTACTCAATGCCACTGTCTCTAAACCATACAACATCGCAGGTCTCACCACAGTCCTATAAACTTTCCCTTTCACTCTTGCAGATACCCTACTATCACAAATTACTCCTGTCACTGTTCTCCACCCACTCCACCCTGCCTGCACTCTTTTCTTCACTTCTCTAACACACTCTCCATTACTTGGTACCGTTGACCCCAGGAACCTAAACTCGTCCACCTTCACCACATCTTCTCCCTGCATCTGCACCACTCCACTGTCCTCTCTCTTATTCACACACATGTACACACAATGCAACTCCTTCTGACCTTCTCTAAACTCCTCCATCAACATTCTCAAAGCAAATAATGTATCTGTGGTGCTCTTCCTCAGCATAAAACAATACTGTTGCTCACAGATGGTCACCTCTTCTCTCAGTCTGGCTTCCACTACTCTTTTCCATAACTTCATGGTGTGACTGATGCTTCTAAAGGATATGTCACATGGTCCAACCGACTTTCCACACTTCATCCTCTTAATCGCTGCTCTCACTTCCTCCTTACTAATCCTATCCACTTCCTGCTTCACCATCTCCAGACCATCCAACCTTCTCTCTCTCTCATTTTCCTAGTTCATCAGCTGCTCAAAATACTCCCTCCATCTTCACAACACACTCTCCTCACTAGTCAACACATTTCCATCTCCATCCTTTATTGCTCTAACTTGAAGCAAATCCTTTCCAGCTTGGGCCCTCTACCTGGCCAATTGGTACAAATCCTTTTCTCCCTCCTTAGTGTCCAACTTCTCATACAGCTCCTCATATGCCTCCTCATACAGCTCCTCATATTTCTTGGCTATCGCAACATCCTTTTTTCAGTCCTCACTCTCCTCCTCTTCTTTTTTACCTCTAAAGCCATCCTACAGACCACCATCCGATGCTGTCTAGCTACACTGTCCTCTGCCAACACCTTACAGTCTCAAATCTCCTTCAGGTTGCATCTCCTACATTGAACATAATCCATCTGTGTGCACCTTCCTCCACTCTTATACGTCACCCTATGATCCTCCTTTTTCTTAAAATAAGTGTTCACAACTGCCATTTCCATCCTTTTAGCAAAATCTACCACCATCAGCCCTTCCACATTCCTCTCCTTAAGACCATACCTACCTATCACCTCCTCATCACCTCTGTTCCCTTCACCAACATGGCCATTGAACTCTGCCCCAATCACCAATCGTTCATTCCTAGGTATACCTTCTACCACTTCATCTAACTCACTCCAGAATTTTTCCATCTCCTCCATCTCACAACCCACTTGTGGAGCATAGGCATTGATGACATTTATCATTACTCCTTCAACTTCCAGCTTCCATCAGAAACTCTCTTCACCTCCACTACACTCTTAATAAACTCTTCCATCAGAATCACCCCTACACCATTTCTCTTTCCATCCCCACCAAGTTGAACAGTTTAAACCCCCCCCCCCCCCCCCCTCTAATGCTCCCTTTCCACTTGGTCTCCTGAACACACAACACATCTACCTTTCTTCTCTCCATCATATCATCTACAGTGGGGCAAAAAAGTATTTAGTCAGCCACCAATTCTGCAAGTTGGTCAGACAATGTGATTTTCGGGATTTTATTTTCTCATTTTGTTTCTCATAGTTGAAGTGCACCTATGATGAAAATTACAGGTCTCTCTCATCTTTTTAAGTGGGAGAACTTGCACAATTGGTGGCTGACTAAATACTTTTTTGCCCCACTGTACCTCTCGCCTCTACCAGTCATAGTACCAACATTTAAAGTTCCCAACCTAACCTCCGTCTCCTACACATCTCCTTTCCCTGTTGTCTCTGTAGACGTCTTCCTCCTCTCCTTCTCCTTCTTAGGCCAACAGTAGCCCAATTTCCACCGGTACCCTGATGGCTAATACCTGTGGCGGTTGTTTGTAAGCTGGGCCTCAACCGATCCGGTATGAAAGTCTTATTTGTGATCCGCATATTTGATTTGGCACATGTTTTATGCAACCCTCCCCATTTATCCAGGCTTTGGACTGACACTAAAGCCCACGCATCCTTCTTTAAAAACAAACTTTCCATTCGAAATAATGAAAGTCTATGGGGGGTTTAAACAAATATTTCCCTGGTTTTCAACAGCCACAATATGCCCACATACTCAAAACATACTCAACTATCAGCTTGAGAAAAAGAGCAGTGAATTCAGTCATCATGCATTTACTGGGAATTTTTGTATTTTACAATTTCAGTACATTTATTTACTAAATCACAAAGAAAAAGTAATCATACTGAATTCACATTCTCAAAAGTTTGGAAAAGCTAAAGAGAGAAAGAGCAAGAGAATTAAATTTATTTTATAACACTAATTAATTGAATCACGGAATTACAGATTGAAACTCAATTTAAATTGCTTATTGAGATATGAAAAGGTTTGCACTGCCTTATATATGTCATACAGTATTAGCCTTATACTGTATGTTTTAAAGAAAAAGAAAAAAAGCTAATTTCTATATTGAAATATTTCAGCTTAAGTAGATCCCACATGTAAGAGATGTTAGGATTTCATTAAAATATTAATTCCTCAAAATGACATGTATCAGTTGAGAGGTTAGCTCAGAAAAGGGTCAGAGGCTTCATTTTAGGTGTGTTACTGCAATGGTACTTTCTCACTCTCACAGATTTACTTGCTTTTGATTTAACATGTTCTAGCCCTCTCCCTTTATATTGACATCAGCTTTTTTTTCTTAACGTATTGTAAATTCCAGTTTGAACTGTTCTTGTTATCTGAGTCAGACGCTTATCCTGCAACACTTGCAGTGCTCTCCAGAATCAATTATCTTAATCTGACAAACATAAAATTAGTTTTAAAAAAATTGTTAACCATTATACATAATAATTTTTTTTAAATACACAAATATTTTTTTTCGTCTAACATATTCAATATAACATTCTCTTTAAATATTTTGAATCAAATTTTTACCATGCATCCTTTTCCAAGGGTATTAATACGGGGTTAAGGCAATTCATTTAGCATCAGTTTCTATGCAAAATCACCAATACCGTTAAACACAGAAGATGTTGATGCCCATTGTGAAATTACTTGATGCCCATTGTGAAATTACTGATAGTTTGTGGAATTTCATGGCTGGTGATTTAGTGGCTGGTGTGAAGTTGATGGCATAATAAATTCTGCTGTCTCAAGCTATTTCAGCCCCACACCTGGTTTGGTCTGCCAAGGGATTCAGACTTAGCCCTCTGCTTCATCTAAGTGCTGCTATAATCATTTTGAAACCAGAAGGAAATGTGAAGAAATTTTTACTTATTGCATGTTATGATCATGTTTGCTTATAGTTGTAAAGGCTGACAACAATTATATACGGTACTATATTTGTGATGGACACACACATATATAAAAAACAACAAACAAAATTCATGTCCTTCATAGTCTATCATGGAAACCAAAGAAATCTAAAACTTGTAATGCATCTGACCTGAATATGGAACATTACATTTAATGAAATCCAATTTTTTATCCAAATCCGTTTCTCTATCTTTCATAAAAGCATTTTGAACATTCAAAGAAAGGGCTTACATAAGCATCTTACAGGCCCTGGAGACATTTTTTATAGGCTGTAGAGTGCTATGGCAGTAGGCGCCTTTGATGTGCACAATTTGTACTGACTATAAGGTAGGGATTGAGACTGCAGTGGTCAAATTGGTGTTATTCTGTTGCAGCAGAATTTCTGGCCCTTGGTGTCTACCAAGGTGTTGGCAGTTTTCTACAGGTGATTTAGTGAGGAAATTACATAGTAAATAAATATCTCTTGCAGAAAATATTTTTGCTTCTCATTGAAAGATGCTGCAAACAATCTTATGCAATCCTAAATGTAGAATGTAGGAATCAGTGCCCACACACAGAGGATAGAACAACAAATCAGAAAATGTTGGTCCTTGTGAAATTACACTCTGTGCAGAGCTGACACATGAAATCATTTTGGAAACTGTTGAGACTTAATGGTTATTTGGGGGAGGGGGTGATTTGGACTAACTCAGTGTCAAATGCAGGTGGCCAGTGGTATTTGTCAAGCCTAAAAATGCATTAATTGACTGTCAGTCAAAATATTTAACCTTATACAGCACTAAATATGTTGTTCGGGGAAATCGTTTGGAATGTTTGTTGGTTTGAGATATGAATTCAAATATTATAAGTTTATGCAGTTTATGTATTCATTTGTGGACATACAAATACAAGGAAAATAAAGGATATTTACAAACAAATTCTGCATATAGAGGTGACCAAAGTTCCCAATATTTGTTGAACTTGCAGCAAATTTCTCAGTGCTGGTTTTTTTTTGTTGCAGAAAATGTTCTATTGAAACAAGTTACAGCTACAGTATTCATTATGTAATTAAACTTCCTGATAGTCTGCAAGTAATAATGGACAGTACTTATAAATCATTTTAGTTGAGAATTTGAATTGGTCAAATAATTTTCTTTCTGTCAGTTATGAATGACATTTGATATTAAAAACACTGATACTTATCCATATTGAATAGGAGAATAATTTATTTATTGATATGCTTCTTTATCATGGCCGAAAGTCACTTAAGCCTAGCATAAAACACGTAGGGTGCAGTGAAGCTTTCAATATGTAAATTCTGAAAGAATTTACAATGAGGTCTTTACTGCCCACAGGTGACATTATTATTAATGTTGCTGGTTGGTAGACATAGCATGTGGCAAATGTGGTATTTAATGGAATACACATCTTCACTTGCATTCACCTTCAATTGCTTCCATTATGCATGTGCAATCACTTTCCTTACTAAATTATCTACCCCCCTTCCTGCCTGAAGCATGCTGATACTGCTGGACATGCCTGCTTGATGAAACTTATGCATAAATCCTGAGAGCTGTCAATGGACACAAGGCTGGTGGGGACAGATTACTAATAGATTAACAAGATTATTAGAATGCTACTACTCCAATACCTTTGGCCACAGCATGACATGCCAAGCAGACACTGCATGCTGTTCAGTAATACATGCATTTTGCTGTGTTGTCTTATCATAACAAAACACTACCTTTAAAAAAAAAAAACACTTTATATCAGAATCCTCTATTGGGTCATATATCATGTTGCAGCAATAGCCACACAGCAAATAGAATGCAGCAAGTAGGTTGATAGGCTGACCCTGTGTAGAGACATGGACTTATTATTATTATTATTATTATTATTATTATTATTATTATTATTATTATTATTATTATTATT
>JAAIIK010000123.1:751565-764870 GCA_014706435.1 Silurus glanis
TGTATGTATGTAACCACGTGTATCCTGGATTTTCTAACATAATTAACTAAACAATATATCAACAATAACAAACTTTAATCAAAATGCAACTCCTTTCTAGGAGAGACAAAGACAGAGAGTAAGTATACTCTTAGGAATGAGGTCAAATTTAGAATCTTGAAGAACAGAGTACCAGCGGAAAGTTGACAAGTGGAAAGTCTCAGCAGAGCAGACCCGTGTTGAGATTGTACGAGCCTTATTTTACCCTGTCACAGTGTATTCTTATATATATATATATATATAAAAAAAAAAAAGAATTCTCCCACATGCCACACAAATTTTCCTTATCTGAGTATCTGCTTCTACAAATATCTGTAGTGAAAAACAAACACAAATATCTTCCCCATATGTTTATTAGTTATTTTATTTGCCATATGCAAAGTATACCAGAGATAGTGTCCACTGAAATGCTCGTGGTGAGGCTCTGTAAACTTGCTAAAGCACAGATGTTATGTACAGTCAGCAGCAGCAGCAGAATAAAGTAACAGAGTTGTCACTATGCTATAAAAGAAAAGTAAGCAATGTGCTTAATGTGTCATTTAATGTGCTTAACATGACACACAGCTATTTAGTCGTCTCTTGGCTTGCAAATAAAAACGTTTTTCAGCTTGTTCCACAATGACTCTAAGCTTCAAAACCGCTTGCTTGACTCTAGATTAACAAACAAGCTGGATAAGTGCAATCCTCCATAATATTGTGAACTATTCTCAGGCAGCATATCTGTCTAAGCTGTCCTCTAAGTTCTTAAGTTTGTCACCTCTAAGTTTTCTAAATTCCTGAGTTTGCTACCCATGATTTGCTCAGCTACCTTTACCATACTCTGCAGGGACTTGTGATTGGTGGTGGTGCCATACTAGACAGTAATTGAGCCACTCAGGATGTTATGAGGATGTTACAGGGCAGATAATTCTTGTGCCCCCCCCCTTAGGAAGGATCTCTGTCAGGGAGAACTTGATGTGGTTAGATTGCAGAATCCAAATTGGTTTGTGAATAGATTTATAAACTTTAAGCTGGTAACCACAACCACACTGTCCATATATAAAAGAACATGCTCTCTTAAATCCACAAGCATTTCTTTAGTTTTGCTAACATTGAGACAGAGGTTATTGTCACAGCACCACTGTGACAGTGCTTTGTTTTTTTTTTCCTTTAGACTGTCTCCTCCGTGTTGGAGGTGGCAGGACTGTAGTGTTATCAGTAAATTTCTGAATAGTGTTTAAACTGTGCTTTGTGGCACAGTCCTGTGTAAAAAAAAAAAAAAAGGAGTACAGAAGGTGGCTGAGCATGTATCCTTGTGCCTGTATTCTGAGTCAGCATGAAGGACACAAAATTGCCAACCTTCTCTCCCCAGGGCCTGCCAATCAGAAAATCCAGTATTCAATTGCACAGGTGGGTGTCCAGGTCTAAAGCATTAACCTTGGGGATCAGCTTAGCAAGAATGACCGTACTGAATATTTAACTATAATTAATGAACCTCACTTTGATACATATGATATTTTTATCTAAGTCTGTCTTAGTCAGTAGAAAGTTTAGCAGCAGGAGAGTGAGTGTTTGCCTAAGAGTATTGAACATATTAAGCTTGTCAGATGTGCAGGGTGCATTAGAATTTGCTCTTCTTATCATACATTTCTTCAGTGAACAGGCAATTTCACATGCTCAGTTTTAGTCAGACTTTTCAGGTCATATCTTGCCAACCTGTAGGCCTGGTTTAGGTCCTGAACTGATTGCAACTTGCATAATCTTTCCTTGGACATCAGCATTAATCCAGAAATTTGTTTGGGAAATTACCTCTCTGTGGTCTTACAGACGACATCTTTAATGCACTTAGAAATGTAGCCTGTCACAAAAGTTTTGTATGTCTTATTCACTGCATCAGCCAGAAAAGGAACATCAGCCAAATAGTGGTGTCAAAGCAGTCCTGAAGCATGATGGTGGCTCCCCTCATGAACTGTTCTTAGAACTAGTTTTTTCCTTTTGGAGACTTTCTATGGAGGCAGCAGTAGAATAAAGATGTGACCAATTTGACCAAATGTCGCATAAATGTATTACAATATTGTTATTTAATCACCTAAATAACATTCAATGAGTTTATGTACCTCATATTGGTGGTGTAATGCACGTCATTGAGGAAACCAGGGGTTCTAGATTTTTCACCTCAAAGGATAAAAAAATCCTTCCATAATTAGCTCATGTTCAATTTTAAAAGGAAAGAAACTTAGTTATAACTTCTTCATTCTATTTTTTTATTTTATTATTTTTTTTTTTTGTGATATACTTTAATTATATTGTATTTATTTTGCTAACAATATTGCAGGAGATTTAATTATACTGTTCCACATGCTACTGTCTAATTTGCATTCTGCAAATCTTTATTTTTTGTTTTAAAACTTTTTTTATCCCTTTTTTTCAGGTAATGTGTTTGTAGTTAGCCTGGCCTTTGCTGACTTGGTAGTGGCTTTCTACCCATACCCACTCGTTCTGTATGCATTGTTCCATGACGGATGGTCTTTAGGGGACACACAATGCCAAGTGAGTGGCTTCCTAATGGGCCTGAGTGTAATTGGTTCAGTGTTCAACATCACAGGCATTGCTATCAATCGCTATTGCTACATTTGCCACAGCTTTGCCTATGGGCGCCTCTACAGCTTCCGTAACACACTGCTACTGGTGGCACTCATCTGGATGTTGACTGTGCTGGCCATTCTCCCAAACTTCTTTGTAGGCTCGCTCAGCTATGACCCCAGAGTCTACTCATGCACATTTACTCAGACAGCCAGCAGCTCATACACAGTGGCAGTGGTGGTGATGCACTTCCTGGTACCCATTGCGGTGGTGACCTTCTGCTACCTCCGCATCTGGGTGCTGGTCATTCAGGTCCGCCGCAAAGTAAGAAAGGAAGCGCATGGCAGGGTACGACGTAGTGACCTGCAAAACTTTGTCACCATGTTTGTGGTGTTTGTTCTGTTTGCCCTCTGCTGGGCACCACTGAACCTTATTGGCCTGGTGGTAGCAGTCAACCCAGAAGTAATGGCCCCTCGCATCCCTGAGTGGCTGTTTGTGGTCAGCTATTTTATGGCCTACTTCAACAGCTGTCTTAATGCTATCATCTATGGGCTGCTGAACCGGAATTTTCGCAAGGAGTACAAGAGCATTGTAACATCTGTGTGGATGCCACGGCGGTTTGTATCAGAGACATCCAGAGTTGCCACAGATGGTATGCGAAGCAAACCCTCACCAGCTATCAACAGAATATGAATATGACTGAATATGAATATGACTGAATATGCCACACAGGCAATCAGTTTTCTCTGTTGCATCAAATAGGAAATGCCAATTCAGTGAAATGCCAATTTTTAATGAGTATGTCATCGCTTGTCATGTGAATAATTTGTTTGTCTGTTTACACAGCTCAGGGTGCTTATCTACTTTTTGCCACTGTGGAAAGATCAGTTTTAAAGTATTGTAATTATATTTTAATAATTAATGCTGAATATATGTATATTATTTTGGGTTTGCTTTAACTGTATTCATGCTGGTGACATCAAAGAATTTTGTCTCATGCAAGATATGTTGGTACTTATTGTGCATGTGTTAACCTTAAACCAAATAATGAAAACATGCTGAAAGATTTCTGTGTACGGAGAGTGATGTTGTGCCAATGTAGTTAAGGCAAAACATGTCAAAGGTCTAGTAAATCTGGATAAATCAAGATCTATAATCTGCTCCAAATGATTAAGTCAAGAAGAAGAGATTTGACCTTCATTGATGTGAAGGCTTATCTAATCTATTTTGTGTTTGTCTCCTATCGTTCACACATTAAAATAATTGACATTTTGTTATTTGCCAGAAGAAATATGTGCATGACTGTATTATATAAACTTTTATTACTTTAACAATTGTGAAAAATAAGTGCCAGGCAGAAACATATAAAAGTGAAAGACTGACAGTTAAGAGATTTTCACATTCAGGGAATGTGATAAATGTATTAAAGATAGTTGGACTGAGAATGTACAATTTAATTTAGACTTTATGTACTGCGCACAAAAATGCTGCTTTACCAATGACCTCAATAAAGAAAGAATTCAAATGAAAGCAATGCTGCTTATGCAGCTGTTCTCAGTGCTGATGAAGGGGTTGAATCAGGGATTAGAATGAATGAATGAGATGTGTTTAAACCTTATGGCTGCAAATTCACACAGGATTATGCAGCGTGTATGGGGATTGTGTGTGAGGTTGGCAATGATAAGAATGAATAATTTAACAAGCTCTTCACAATATTCAGTACACATATACCCATACTCAGAGAGCTTGGAAACGGGTTTACAATGACTTTTATAAATTTACAATGGCTTTTATAGATGCAAAATATAAAAATACGATAGAATGTATGCCAGAGTAGGTGAATACGGCATATATCAGCAAATCAGAAACTACTTGAAGATTGTGATTTATTTATTTATTAATGATCCATTATTGTAGGTTCATGGTTAAATATGCCAAAAAGAGATCTGTGACTGCAGCATCTGGCTAAATGGCTAATCTGACACCAGCGTATGCGTTTTGTGTGTGTAAATGTGTGAAAATCTTTTGATTGTTAACAGCTCACTGGCTCTCAGCCATGCCTATGGCCTCACAAATAGCCTCAGTGAGATGTATATGCATAATATTTATTTGAAGTCCATAATAATTTTGTGTAGTGAATGTAAAACATATTCCACAAATATAGATTAAAATGTTGGGGAAAAAAATATATACATCCATGTAGATAAAAAAATAATGTGAGTGAACCTCTAATAAGTAATTAGTGCAGACTTGCCACATTATATTTTAGTATCATGATTCAAGGCTGGACATAAAGCACATAAGGCATACCTCCAAAGAATGTCTTAAACTGTCCTTGTTTTTGGACTGCATGCCAGGTATAGGTTTATTCATATTTCTTTTACTGTTAATAGTGAGCTGATCTTAAAAAGTTATAAAGATTCAAATAATTTTTTTAACATTTTATCAATATAAGTGTATTGTTCATGTTTTGTAGATTGTAAGAAAATGCCACATTATGCAATTTTTAAATGTTCATAAATACTCTGACTTCTAAACCTTGAACCAAAAATCAACAGCCATGGGCTCCTCTAAGCCGCTGCCTAGCATGCTACAAATAAAATAATTGAGGTTTCAGATAATATAAAATGTAGAAGAAAATTTTATAGCAAGATAGCAGGTAGCAATTTTTGTTGTAATAAAAAAATAGCAATTAACAGGATCTCAAGTTCAAGTCTGGAAGTCCAAGAAAACTTTTTGAGAGAACTGTCATGGGATTACCAAAAAGTCAAATACAATTCCTTGTTTGACTGCAAAAGTCTTTTAGGAAGAAAAATGCTCAGTGGTGGTGCATTACACAACTATGACCTTCATGGAAGAGTCCTACAAACCTACAAACTTTTCTTTTAAAGAGTCATTAAAAGAAACCTACAAACCACCGTGTCAAATCCTGTGAATTGTTCAAATAGATTTATTTTGGTAACAGTGTGCAGAAGTATGTTTTGAGAAAAAAAGAGCACAGAAATCAATGAAAAGTACACCTCTCCAACTGTTAAACGTGGGTGGACTGACTATACTTTGGACTCATGTTGCAGCCAGTGCCACAGGGAACATTTCACTGGCAGATTGAAGAATGGATTCAATTAAATACCAGCAAATTTTGGAAGCAAAAATCACACTGCTAGGCCCTTCTCCTTTATTGGTGTTTTGATATTGTAAACGATGGAAATAAAAAAATTTTTTTGCTTAAAATATTAAACGTGTTGTATTTAACTTCATGGCTTTTGGACATCAGGTTATTTTTTATTCACTTAGCTATTCAGAGAAGCAGAGATTTTAACTGGGGTGCACAAACCTTTGCAAATCAATGCAATATATTGCAAATGAGTGCAGTGGGTAGCATGCTGACTCACAATACAAATTCATGTGAATAATACATTAAACAGCTTAAGAAAATAAAGGAGAAGTAAAAAACTTTCAAGAACTTGGTGCAGAAATGTGCACTACAGCATGGGCAAGCAGAACTGTATTAGTGTTTTGACATTATGATATAAAACATGAACAGTTGCTATGAAATACATAACTTCTTCTTTAGCTTTGCTGCTTAGTTATGTGGTAAGATCAAATAATCATCTGGTGGTCCCATGGCAGGTTGCAGATAAGATTACATGTGCTGGTGTTAATACTTTATTGAACACTATACCAACAAACAGTTCATGGTCATGTGAGCAAACAAACATATTACAGATAAATATGAAAAGAATCACTTGTTAATGCTAAGTGAAAGTGTGTGATGTGACATGCTTTAAGAGATTCTGTGAATCACAGTAAATGGCAACCACCAGACTTGTCTAGACATTTCACTGCTGTCTCGAGAATGTCTAATCTCACAGGTAACGAATTAAGCCATTTTAAGGCTGAATAAGAACCTTTTTTTCTCCATTCTCTTGCTAAGCGAGTACACTTTTAATATGCATGATGACCTTTATTCCTCAAGTGATGCAAAGGTCTGGCTTTCTTTTACTTTTCCTTCACTCCAGATGGATGGCAGTGGTATGGCCTTGTCACTTTGTTAGAAATTTTAACACTGGGGCCACTTTATACGTAAACAGAGGGATTCTAAATGTTATCTCTGAGTGCTTTTTCCTCCAGAAAATGCATATAAAATAATAACTATTAATAAGAAGTTTACAGACTAGAAATAATAAAACAAATTAGGGATATACAAGACACTGCACTCCAAAGCATAATATGAATACAATTCCCAAACAGTAACATAATTTCATTTTTATTTGCACTTTGCTTTTAAGACACAGTTACAATTTCAGACACAGATCTAATAAGCCTTGACAGAATTGAATATTTAAGATGCTCTCTTCTGGGTGACATTGTAGAATTGGAATGTTGATCAAAATGTACAGTAAAGATAAACAGTTCTTGTAGTCATAGTCAAATAACAGCTTTTACATACAGCACACGCATAACATAGCAGCATTTCCAGCTATTGTTAGACAAACTTCTTCTGCCTTGTTTGTTGAGGAATCCAACACTATTTAACAAAGAACTGGCCTCATTTATTATCCTGGATATGATCAAATATAATCATTACTCATCACATCATCATTAATTCTTATTTTAAATAATTAACATTTATTGCAATTAATTTGTGGCATTGTGATCATTTTATGTATTATGCATTCTCACATTCTGAAGGATCAGTTCAAGGAACTGTACATTCTCGTTTGTCTTTAATAGCTCATTACTGCCTGCCTCACTTTCTTTAGTTGCAGGATATTAGTTGAGTTTTAGCTACCTCTACTCGTAATATTTCTTGGTTCTGAGCTGCAAAAACAAGTACTACTATGGCATTCAAATCAGTTTAATCTAAGTCTGGTTTAGGTTTTATCCATCTAAATGTTCATAGCTGGAGGAAGTCAGAACCTGCAATGACTGAGTGGCCAATAAATGAAAGATTTAGCACATGACACATGTACTGTAGGAAGGTCTTTATTACCATTACTATTTAGTAGACATGTGGTATTTGCCTTACATAGACTTTTCTATATCAATCAGCTGGTACAATGTACATTGTTAAATGTGTGAGCTATGTAAATAGAATTAAATGAAATACTTGGCATGTTGTACTTGTGGCAGTGACATCAACATGTGCCTGTAAATATTAATACAACCTTCAAATTGTCCAAGCATCAAATTAAGGATAAAAAGTCCTCGTCTGCTTATTACATAATTACTAATTTACTAATTGATATGTATTTATTAAGAGGTGCTCTTTTATTTATATTTTTACATTTCCACCAATTGTTTTTCTTTTAAATAGCATGTACTATTTTATGCAATTGCCACAGCTCATCAGCAGGTTGATTTATGTTTCTGATTAACTTTGTAATTTTTTTATTCATGGTTATTGTATTAAGTTATATTATATGTTTTTCATTTGTAGTCCATGTTTAATACTATTTCAGATAAAAAATATACCATATATCAAATATACCATTATGAACTTATTAAATACAGCTTCTTTAACGTCAGATCATGATCTGTTATTGCGGCTTTATGGCATGACTTTAAAGATCCAATAATCATGACCTCATAATTAATTAAGCATGTGCTAGCATTCCGGATGAGTTGCATATAATATGCATATGCATAATGCATATTTATGGACTGATTTACAGTGACAATTTATAATCATATTATCATGTAAAAATTACATGCAGTACTAAACATAGTACCTGGCCCATTTAAAGAAGATGAAGGTAAAGACCAGAAATGGTTTTATGTGCTTGGATGAATTGGAGCAAGTGTGGCAGTTTGCAAGAAAAGGGGACAAAGAAACACCCAAAACTGGGTAGATGTTGATAATTTATCAGTAGATGGTAATCCATTTTGCTATATGCAATTTGTAATTATGCCACTCTCTCTGAAAAATAAATTTGATTGAAGCAGCTAACCATATAAGTCAGGACCAGCAGTGCACTAGCACCACAGCTGCAGGTGTTACATCAAAAAGTATTAAATGATGCATGTTTATACCATATTACGGTTGTTTGAATCAATCAATCTATGGTCCTCCCAGTTGTACATTTAAGAGTGCATTTGATAAAGTGTAAATGTAGGTGTAAATTAAGATAAATGAACTAACAATCTTGTTAACATGTACCCCAGGTGGCCATTAATTAAAGTGTAAATTAGGTGTAAATTAAGATAAATTAACTAACAATCTTGTTAACATGTACCCCAGGTGGCCATTAATTAAATAATCATCATGACTCCAGCCTTAGTTAAGCTTTGTACATTATTAGTTCCCAAAGAATATATTACTTAATTCATTACTAGTTGATCATGAAGTAACCATTAATTCAGACATTAATACATGATGATTAGGTAGCCTTATTAATAGCTTGATAGCTTATGATAGTCTTCTGTTTTTTTGTCACCAGGTTTTATGTAAAAGCAGGTATTGTGGTGTGTTCCATTTTGGAAATGTTACTGTGGTTGCCAAATCACGGAAGGCAACCAATATAATTTTTTTTTTTTATCAAAAAATTAACAATAAACTATTTGTATTTTATTCTGTGAAATAAGCATAATAATTATGTGTTGAAGTAAGAACTTGGCCTTTACTCAACTAATTTTTGTTATTTTATTATAAAGCACTGTCAAATTACAGTAAAAATAATAGTAATTGACATTCTATTCTACTGTTTACTTCATTTGTAGTGTCTCTAATGTATTCTCTATTAGTTTGTTACCATTCTAATAAAATACATTAAATAAAATACATATATTTATTATGATACTTGTCCACTAGAAGGGTAAAAAATAGCAGGATTCAACTCTATGTATTGAAGTACATTATTTAAATAAAGTTACAACACCTCAGAGTACTTGCACAAAATGTACTGTCTGAACAAACTGGCAAAAGTGAACTTGCAGTACAAAAAATCTTTAGGAATATAACTGCATATAAATGGGACATATGAATAGGACATCTTCTCTGAGACCACAATGCCTTGCCTAGAATCAAACCATCTTTACACTAAACAAATATTTATAGGATTTACTCAATTGAATCATGGACATTGGTCCCACATAATGTGGGCTCACAGTATCCTACACATTCCCATACAGTAGTATAATGATTTTGTGTTTAATGAGGTTAAGTGTGAATGATGTAATTAAGTTATCCTAAGATAATTCAGTCATACCTAATTCAGTTATCCTAGGATAATTCAGTCATATTTTTAAGTATTTTAATGCAATCTAATGATATCACTATTAATTTTGTTGTTATTAAATATTTTCCATTTGATTTCACAGAAACAGAAATAATAGAAACAGCTTAGCTTTGATTCAAAGGCTTTATTTTATTTAATGATCCAGCTGTTCCTTATAAAATATAGCTGAACAATGCTCTTAAGTGAACTGAAATGTAATATAGAAAGATTAAGGCTTAAATAACAGTTAAATAAGTTCAAAAAACAACGTTAAGTATATAAAACACCAATACTATCGGCAATTATCTTCTGAAATCTTGTGGCAAAAGGTGCATTTGTTTAAAAATGTTATTTTATTTAATTGATTATTTGTAAGGACTAATTGTGTAAAAACTACAACATTGCAAGTTGTAATATCAACCTGAACCCCAAAACCAAGGTACTATATTGTAGTTACTAAGTAAAGGAATTTGTATAAACCTCAAACTTTACGCAGTTTGATTGTTATATGAATCACTTTGTGCTTTTTTTGCCAGATCAACACCGAACACTGTACTTCTTCAAAAGTATACTTAAGCTCTTTTGGATATAATCATTAGCATATTAAAGGCAGAGCATGAATGCAAAACAATGGCCATAAAAAAGCTCACTGGGGGAATGCTGCCTTCTGTGAAGTACAAGAGAGGAATGACGCCTGAACAGAACTAGATGTTGGCGTGATGTTGTCATCAGGGCACAGAGGCGGCACACCACCTCACCAGGGCACAGAGAAAGAGCAACATCTTCATCAGGCACAGAGGAAACACAACATCATCAGTGTAGCAGCCCTTGGCATCAATATATGTACAAAGAGTCTCTATACGGGTGTAAATCATTTACCTCGGCACATCTTCAAATTCACAAGCCATCAGCTTTGACATGAACTACTGTATCATCACCACTGTGAAACTTAAAGAAAGGAAAATTCACATATAAAAAAAATGTAAAAAAAATGACACTCATTGTTAAGAAGTGTTGAACTTAACAGAGTGATGCTACATTTGTCCATGCATATAAGCTATTGATAGCTATCATTTCAAAATTAACAAAACGTACAAACATACCTCGCTCCGCTTTACCAAGGGTGCTACACTTCACAAATTTCATAAACTCTGCTGTCTCTAACAATCCAACATTGCCATTCAATGAAAGTTACAAAATAAGATCCACGCTACTGTTTAGAACACGTGCAGAGATAACACACAATAATAACAGCTAACAAAAAAAGCACATGCTGTGGATATCATCATTAATACAGATTCCTAAGCACACACACAACCCTGTAACATGCTGAGCAATGACCTCATCAGGGCACAGGGGCTTAGCGAGGTCCACAGCCAGACGGTCAAACTCTCTCTGATGGGAAACATGGTGTTGACCCATCTCATGTGGCTATAAGCAAACTGTCTCCCCCAAGTTGCTTCCAAAGTCTGAGGAGAGCCTCATGTTCTCTATAAAATGATCTGCTGCATCCACTTATGCAAACATAAAACTAGCTAATACAAACAAAAACAAAACACCAAGCAAACAAAAACATGAACATGTAACACATAACCTTTATTATTTATTTATTACATAACCATTATTAAGATTAACAATGACACGGCCGTGGTGGGTCTCATCAGCAAGAATGACGAGTCAGCATACAGGAGGGGAAACAGTTAACAGCCTGGTATAAAGCCAACAACCTGTCTCTGAACTTTGACAAAACTAAAGAGATGGTTGTTGACTTTAGGAGAGCACAGAGCAGCCATTCTCCACTAAACATGGATGCTACGTGGAGATCATCAAGAGCACCAAATTCCTGTGTCGGAGAACCTCACCTGGTCACTCAACACCAGCTCCCTCAGCAAGAAAGCCCAGCAGCGTCTCTACTTCCTGATAAGGCTGAGGAAAGTCCATCTCACTCACCCCATCTTGACCACGTTCTACAGAAGGACCATTGAGAGCATCCTGAGCAGCTGCATCACTGTCTGGTTTGAGAAACTGCACCGTCTCGGATTGCAAGACCCTACAGAGGATAGGGAGGACAGCCGAGAAGATCATTGGAGTCTCTCTCCCTACTATCATGGACATTTACATCAAACGCTGCATCCGCAAAGCCAACAGAATTGTGGACGACCCCACACACCCGTCACACTCTTCACTCTCCTACCATCAGGAAAGAGGTTCAGAAACATTCGGACCTCACAACCAGACTGTGCAACAGTTTTTTCCCCAAGCTATCAGGTTCCTCAACACACAGAACTGAACTAGCACTGAAACCTATACGCACTCTCACTCAACTGTGAGAGTAACAATGTGTGTTACTGAGCTGCTACACATCTGAACTCAAACACACACTCAAACTCATTTCAGTACACACACATCCATTCAGCCCCCTTCAAAAGAGCCCTTGCTCCCTTCACAAGCCGTCTGATCTATCGTACACTTACCCTAGATCACCCGGACTCCTTACTGCTCCTGTGCTTCCAAGTGCTTCCCTGTGATTCTGTGCTCCTCTGCTCCACATTACGGCTGCTCCAGTTAAGTTCCTTATTCCCTGCACTCTCGTTCATAGTTTCATTTCTTTGACTCTTATAGATCAATAAAGCTACACTTTGTTTTACTCCCGGTTTCCATTGCCTGGTAATTAGTGACAATCCTAAAGAATCAAAAATACAGACCCAAACAGACTTTTTTAAGCTTGCCATCAAACCTTAGAATAGGTGTATGGATCAGGATTCCACAGGGGAAAACACCAAAAAAAATGTTCATTTATTATGGCACTCCATGTAAACCTTGTTGCATTTACTGAATACAATCAGTTTTCAAGAAATTATTTAACTCAAAAACTGTGTTGATTAAAACTGTGCAAAAACATCCATATGCTTTTTGATGTTCCTCATACTTTAAAAGTCCTTTTATTGTTTGTTCATCATTTTTAACACACGCACACACACGCACAAAAACACCTGCAGTCTTAGATCAGTAAAGATTATACATGCTTTTCAATGTTCTGGTGAAAAAATGCCCAGTTAAATGTATAATCGTCCAACTGTGCAGTAAATCACCATGCCATCATGCTCCAGGACTGCGAAAAAAACAAAACATCCATGTTTACTTCCACATCTCTTTTATCTTTCAGTCTAGAAATTCTCGCCCTTCCCCTAAAAACAGCACAATACCATTTGATGGCTTGAGACACAAAGAGGACACAAAGGACATTTCCTTCAGCCAGGCATGAATCAACACCTCAGATGGCTTAAATATTCCCTGGGGCAGTGCTTTCATGATCCTTTGTAGTAATGCTGGCAATGACCCATGCCATTTTACAAAATAATGATGGCCTAGTTAAAGAAATGCCACTGTGCATATACTATTTGCACTGGGGGCAAGAAAAAAAGACAGCTTCAAAATAGTTGGAATGACAAGACCAGCTCTTTGGTTTAGCTGAAAGCAATGTTTT